>JAIUZE010016006.1:0-20592 GCA_022085475.1 Heliosperma pusillum | reverse complement strand
TTTTAGACAAACATCATATATATACAATGCAATGTTTTTGGTTTTTTGAAGATGTTTCAATTTTTTTTGAAATATTTGTTTGAAATACTCAACAAATGTATACAAAAATTTACAAGTATGCACAAATGATATTTCCCTCCCCACACTTAGACCGGACATTGCCCTCAATGTTCTAATGTAGGGGGCAATGAGCAAAATAAAAGAACATGTTTTTAAATTTTTGATTTTTGAAAAATGAAATGACGTATTTTTGTGTTTTTTTAATAGCAAGAATATGTAAATGACAATGCAAAATTGAAATCAATCTAAACTAAATGCAAACTAACTATATAAATGACAGTTTGTTTATTGATATGAAAAGAGAGCTAATTTGAATTAACTTGCATTTGCATACTTAGGGGAAAATTTTGGATGCAAATAAAATTTTATTTGGATTTTCAAAGTGGGGTAAGGGACAATGTTGAACTCATGAATAATGCTTAAAAAGGAATAAAATTCATCAAAATGCATATACTCAAAAGAGTGAAGTGGTCCACTTACTTGTACCCAAAAGGGAATATTTTCAATTTTGATCCCATTTTACATCCATATTGTTCAAAGCTCGGAGCAACTTGTCAAACTCTTGTGCAAAACTAAAAAAAAGCACAAGTAGCTTGCCAAGAACCTCAATGAATAGCTCACAAACGAACAAAACCCAATCTTGGTTAATTCCTCCTCTCCATCTTCGTTCTGCACCAAGTAAAAGATGATGGCAAGATGTAGCAACTTTCACACATCAACTCTTCACACCCCTTGGCAATTTTTTGTGGCTTCTCATGGTGGACGGGAGGGGTGAAGAGTGTGAAAAAACTCACCCTCTCAAGAGGATTACAAGGCAAAGTAGAGGGAGGCTTCAAGCAAGTAGGTGAAGGAGCAAGCAAGACCTTAACTTCACTAGCCTTTTCAATCTCATCCACTTGGCTTTACCAACTACTAGAAGAGTTGTGAACCCAAGGAGCACCTTCAAGAGAGCTTAAATCAATAGGAGTTGGATGAGACGATGAATTTCATCCTCCCTAGAACTCTCCAAAGCAACAACACTCTACAAGTCATCATCTTCAACATTCTCCTTTTCTTCCAAGTCACCAACAATGTCTTCAAGGACATGGACATGCACCGAATAAACACTTTCCACCATTCGCTTGGACATAGCCTCCATCAAATAAAAATCAATTTTGCTTTCACCAATATTAAAGGAGAGGTGCTCTTTCTTCACATCAAATATGACACCTCCGGTTGCCATGAATGGTCTCCCAAGGATAATAGGAGTTTGTTGTTTTTAGGGAATGTCCAAGATCACAAAGTCGGTGGGGATGTATACATTACCCACTTTGACCGGGACATCTTCAAGAATTCTCTTTGGATATTTGACCGAACGATCGGCAAGTTGTATGGTCATGGAAGTCGGTCTCAAATGCTCAAGGCCGAGCCTTTTTAAAAGGGGAAGAGGAAGATTGCTAACACTAGCTCCTAGATCACAAAGAGCTCTTGTAATTGGAATGTTTCCCACCACACAAGGTCTAGAAAAGCTCCCCGGATCTTGAAGTTTCTTTGGCATGTTATTCAAGAGCACATCACTACACTCTCCCGTTAAGGCTACAAGCCCATAATATGTTATGCTCCTCTTCTTGGTCAACACCTTCTTAAGAAGTTTGGTGTAAAGTTGAATTTGGCTCGCCACCTCGGTGAAAGGTGATGAGACTTCAAGCTTTTTTAGCATTCGCACGAATTTCGCAAATTTATTCTCTTTACTCACGGTCTTGGGCCAGTGTGGAATGTTGGAGTAAGTGTCCTCCACAATAGTGCATTTATATAATAAATCTCATTTGGAATATACGTGGCATGATTAGTATATTTTGATACTCCACGTCAGTTGACTAACGTAAATCGGTAACGCTTGGCTGACTAGAGTTTGACGTTATTGTCGTATGACGGCGGTAATCAACTAATCCCTTTAGGTCACACCTATAGGATGAGACCCAAATAGAATACTAATTATTTGTATACGATACAGTTTAATTAGAGCATTACATATATTTGATATGTACGTTTAGTTACGAGAGTTATTTATTGGAAATTGAGTTGCGAACTCATTCCACTTAAGTTTATTAGTCAATTATACGATAACTGACTGAATAAATTTTACTTCTTATTTTAATACGATTAAATAAGATTTAATTTAATGATTAATCGTTAATTCATTAAATTAGTTGAGGTTATGCATATATTTTGAGGTAGAGGTAATTAGTTAATTATATTTACAAGGAGTTGTAAAATAAATTAACTGGGCATTGTGGGACCCATTATATATTGATATAATGGTAAAATATCATTTAAAAGTTAAGTACATATTGTTTATTAATTTGAGTCATATAATTGTTATATGATCAAATTAACCCTTAATTATGCAAGATAATTAAGCATATGATTATATGTATTTGTGGACAAATATCAAAAATCAAAATGGACCATATAAGGCCACTAGGGGTCGGTCAAGTAGTAGTGGTAAGGTGATGATGGTTGCTTTTGTTCATGCTCACAAGTCACATGTGATTATGACATGAATAGTACACCAAAATCATTTCAACTAATACTACACTCCACCACATTGCATGAGAATAAAAATAAGAACAAAATCTTCTACAAATGCTTGTAGAGGGCCGGCCATATGCTTACATATAGGCCATTTTGTTGTTCATTTTTTTTTCTAATTCATTCTTGTTTTTCCTTCTACATCTCTCTAAAAACATCAACCTCTCACTAAACTCTCATAACTCTAATATTATCTACATATTACTAGTGTAGTAATATACCAATATTAGTAGCATTATGTCTTCACTTATTATCTAGTTAATAATAAGTTAAGATTATTTGGGTTTAATCTTGGGTGCAACTAGAAGGAGACCTTCTACTTTGGAGGTTGTTTTATGGAGGATCATCCATTAATTTCATGCTTAAGAACAATAAGAAGGAGTTCTTATTGTGCCCATATTGAACCGAAAATACCCCATGTAAGGATGTTTTCGTCTTATCTTTTCTTTTATGCTTTTATATTTGCATGCATGATAACTAAATCCTAAATCATTAAGTTAATGTAATTTAATGAACTAATTAGAGGAGTCTAATTAAAGGTCTAGGACTTTCATGTGGTATCAGAGCTCAATTGTTACATGCATGTTGATTTTAAGCATTAAAATCGAGTTATACGATAACTTGGGTAAAATTGAAAATTTGTGTTAAAAATTGGTTTGCATGAAATTTTTGATTTGCATGCATAAGTACTGAACTCAAAATGGTTGTGGTCAAATTTTGTGATTTTATGGATTAATTTGCTATTTATTTTGATTTATGGCCTTTAAATCATGTTAATATGCATATTTTATGTTAAAAGTTAACTAAAAATAGTTGTATGTTGATTATGGCCATGAAATTTTGATATGACCTCACATGCATGTTTTAAATACTGTATGTAAAATTTCGTGACTTGTAATTAAGTTTTGCATGATGATTGATTTTTATAAGATAAAAGTCAGTAAAGTGAGATTATTATGATCATAAAATTGAAACGTTCTTTTCTGATCTTGAAAATTTTTGGTACATTTTATAATCTGATTTATATCTTCTTGGTGAAATTTTATAATTGTTTTCACTATTTTACTATATTTAATGGTTTTTATTTGATAAAACCGTTGAATATTAAGTTATTTGTTCATAAAATTTATTCAAAATTTTTGGGCAAATGTTTCTGGTTTTTAGAGTTCCTGGAAATGTTCCAGAATGTAAAAATTTTTTGGGTTTCAAATTTTTATGATTTTTGTATTTTATTTTGAGTTTATTTCATAAATGTTATGATTAAACCTCTATATTTAGCAAATACGATCAATTCGAACTAATTAAATACAAACGAAGTTAGTGGGGACTAATTTTGAGTTCTAAATCAGTTTAGATAATTAGTTTGAGCTTAAATATGATTTAAGAGTTGATTATTGATTTTTTAATGGTTAAAAATCGATAAAATCCATAAAACCGAGCTACAATGAACATGATAAGTATTAAGGGCGATTTTGGCATGATTTTTTTACAACATTTTAGTTATGTTGTTATTGTTGAATGAATGAATGTCATTTATTTAATTTTAATGCAAGTTGTACCTAGTATGGCCTAGATTATTTTAATCGGTATTACCCGTAATGTAAGGGAATACCGATTCGGTTTTAATTTTATTTGCGATCTCGTATCGCCGTTTGTAATAATTTAATTTCATTTTTTGATCAAATGTATAATAGGAATTTTATTTGTATCTTTTTTGTAATTAATTATTATGAAGACGGAGATTCCCGAAGTCGGTGTCCCAAAAGACGGTGCCATGAAGAGGCAAGGGGCCAAGGAGTTGGTTTCCGATTTTGTAATCTACTAGTTAATTAGATTAGCTAAGTGGCCATACTAGGATTTATTATTTGCTTGATTTATGTTTTTGCGCACATGCCAAAATCGCCAACATGCATTTTTTATTTCTCGATTGTCAATTCAAAGTTATCCAAAATTCACCGACTTAGTTCGCTTATAGGGAATTAATAACAAAATTGACAAGACCTCTCACATAACTTAAAAAATTGAGATTTAGCCTTACCAATTAGTAACACCTATGAACCCCGTGTTCATTAGGGCTACCACGCTCGTGGGTCCCTTTTACCTCGGGTAAGTAGGGTGATGCGATCACAAGCCAAAATTGGATTGGACTCAACGAGATAAGCGTTATCTTGGGACTAGGAGATGGATTTAGTTGAAATCCGTCAACCAAGAGTTCTAAGTGTAGAATTAGTCAAGTATTGACTTACCATTTTTTTAGATAAAGGTAGCATGCGATGACTATTTTTTGTCTAAAGATAGGTCTTGGAATCACTTATATAATTTCGTGAGATGTCATTATATGAGTGACTTGTTAAAATTGTTTTTACAAGTAAATTATATATAAGCAATGAATTTTTATTTTCCGTTGAGATTTATTTTATACGCGCAAATGACATATATTTTATCATTCTATGAACTTGTAAATCCGTTCAAATCGTGGAAAGGGTTTTCATTATTTTATACGGGTAAGCATTTTGATTGCAATCTCCGTTTAAACCACCGTAGCTAAAGACAAAATGAATTTTATCTTTTGATCCTCATATTCAAACATTGCAAATGTCTCTTATGAAGAGTAAATGAATAAGTCACACTTAGTCAAAAACGTTTTGATTTTTAGTGACGTCTTCTTATAACAATGGTACATCAAATTTTTGCTCCAAAGAAAATATTTGTATTTTGGTATGTCGTCATTATGCTCCTTATCGAGGCTTACCTCAAAAGAGACCAAATCAGTTGGGACGACTAGGTTAATCGATTTATTTAAAATCGTGAATAACCAAATACCGTAGTCACTTCATGAAAGGTTTATCCTTTTTAAGGTAAAACCATGAATGAAATGAAGAATAGTCTTCACAATAATTCTAATATATTTATCTAAGTAGATATTCATGAAAGTGAGTGGGAGCACTATGGATGATGTTTATATTCTTAATTGTTAAGACGAGGTTCAAGAGTAGGTTGGCACGAGTTTGGCACAAGGCAAGGGAAAAAGGCAAGACTATTTTGAATAGTAAAGTCAAAACCCAAGCAAGGTGTCGAACCCAACTTTTGACGATTCTATTTTACAGGGTAGGACACAAGAAAAGAATCTTCCCAAAGTTTTCTAAAGAGTTAGAAATTGGGTGTAATTTTTTCACCCATAATATCTATATGATCGACATTTATTTGAAATGCAATTTTTGGGTATTAGAACCCATTATGGTTCATCAATTGTAAACTTCAAATGCAGTTAATAATGATTCGTGCGGACACGAATAAACCATGATTAAATGTCGACCTACAAGGAAATATAAACTATGTAGTTGTATTTCTATAGAGACATATAAAAGTTATAATGTGTCAAATCTAGTTTGGATTTAGAGGTTTTATTACTTCAATAAACGGTATTATGTACATGACCTCTAAATAAAGATATAGTATCCACTTTAGTGTACGACACAAGTGTTTCACTTTTGTGAATGGAACAAGCGTTGTATCTTTTTATGCCTATACTGGGTCAATGGTTATCCCATACCAATCAAAGGTAATTATATTCTTGACCTAAACTAGAAATTACTTGTCATATAGATTGTAAAAGGCTCAAAATTGGTGACCCTAATCTAATCTTAATTCTGGATTTTGTAGCACATTAAGAGGCTAGTATTGACAACTATCCCTAAACCATCTGATTTTGAATCTTATGGTGCGGGCGAATCTTGTATTCAAGGCAAGATGATTCGTGCCCTTTTTATTTAAAAGGAAATCGAACTAGTGAGTTATTGGCCCTATTACATTAGAATATGCGTGGTCCAATAACAAACACAACCAGAGATGGTTATGACTATTTCACTTTATTTACCAACGATTTAAGTAGATATTATATTTGATTCTACTTAATGAGGTACTATGAGAAATCTTTGAAAAGTTCAAAGAGCTTCAATGTGAAGTAGTTAATCACCAAGAGTATTAGACAAGGACTTACGAGTAAATTGTAACTATAAATATCTAAGTATTGACTTTGATTTTCACCAAAAGTATTGTGAAATAGTTTCACCAGTTAATTTCTCTAACACACATTATGAGATAAGGTGTTGTTGCATAGAGAAACAGAACCTTATACGATATGGTTTTGTCTTTATAAAGTCAAACTGAGCCATTTGACTAACCTTGGAGTCTTAATATTTTGTCTGCTATTTTTTTTCCCACCATATCATAGGACATTTATAACAGTCGGATTTTATTTCATATACGATATGGATAGGTAGCGTACCTAATTTATAAGTTATCCAAATGAAACAAGTGCTCAATAATCCTACATTGACCACGAAAACAAAGCGTTTGTAACTCGTGATGCTGTCTTTCAATAAAAATACGATTATTTCTTGATAAGACAGAGTGGGAGAAAATGTTTCAAGAGCCAAAAATTGAGAATATGGTCCCGGAAAAAGTTTCCTCATTGCTTGTTCAGTAGTTGTTTCTTCGGAACCTAAGAGGTTAGGTGGAATTTTATCACTCCTTAATAGTGATGAATTATAATCTGTGACTTATAAAAGACTGTTACTAGTCCCAACTTCTTGTTATGTCTTAGAGTCATGCGATTCGTAATGGACTCCATGCATGATGGTCAGGTATGTGACCTGGTAAATTTTACTTGAAGAAGTACGACCTCTTCAATGTAAATTGATTTTTAAGATCGAAATTCGCATGGATGAACATTAAAATGTTTTCAAAGATAAATTGGTTGGCAAAGATTTTTGCACCAACCTTAATTCTTTGATCCATTTGAATATACTTAGCGATTACAGCATATCATAATAGTATGATTGGATCTCAAGAACCACCTTCTTGAATACGATTCTAGAAGAGGTAGTATATTTTATATTCACCTGTGAGTTCGTAGATCCTAACTATCCTAAGTTAATTTGCAAGCTTAAGAGGATGTCTTAAGTAAGCACTAAAGAGTTGGAATTGGTGTGTCAATCATGTCATAAAATATTTCTCGAATTCTCGAGGAATTATGTTTGTACATGAAGTTTAGTGGGAGTAATATAGTTTTCATCAGTCTTATATGTGGAGACATATTGATCATTTTAAATGATGGAAGATTTTGAAGAAGTAGAATACATCTTTTAGATATCTGGATTTATGGAGATAAATCTAAAAGGATATTAGCGTTGAGTCAAAATTCTTATATTGATAAGATCTTTGACTAGTTCAAGAAAGTTGAACACATAATAATTGATTCCTTTTTGCTTCCGATGCGGGATCAATTATATACGCTGTGATGTATACTCAATCCGACATTTCGCATGCTTTGAGTATGACGAATCATTTGCAATCAAATCCAAGTGAGAGTCACTTGATAGCCATAAAGAACATCCTTAAGTACTTGCGAATGACTAAAGATATGTTCCATATGTTTGGAGTTTATAGTGAGTTGTGTGTAAGAGTTTACACGGACTTCAGTTTCCAAACTGATCAAAGTGATTTGAAATCACGAACTGGCTGTGTTTTATAGAAGATTTATCTGTTGGAAGAGTTCCAAGCATAAAAGACTATTGGAAAGGTTCCAAGTAGGAGTGACATTTTCAAATATAAATGTCATGTATCCGCTGGAAGTGTTCCAGGCAATTTATCATTGCGGATTTCACAACGGAAATGGAGTACATTGTGTCATATGATGATGCATATGAAAGTAGCTTGGATTCGTCAGTATTGGAGGGACTAGAAATAGTTCATATAGCTGTATATCCTATCCCATTATACTGGTAAAACAATGGGAGCTACCTTTAGGCCAAGAGTCCTAAGTCTAGATTCTAACCTAGACATGTACTCAGAAAGTTTTATGTAATATGAGATTACTTAGACAAAGAGAAATAGCAATCAGAACAATGGGAGAGATGCAAGTATTGCTAATCCATTAGCTATGCTTTTGCAGGCTGAACATGATAGTCATGTCATTTCAATGGGATTGAAATATGCACCTGAATTGCTAAAGATTATGAGATATGAAATTATTGATAGCGTATCAATTTTTCCAAATATTTGATAATCACATTCATTGTTAGAGTTTCTTTAAAACTTCTTATTTAGTTTGACTAAATTTTAATACTTTGTTTATCCGAATTGGTTGAAAGTAAAGTTGAACCCAATTCAAGTGAACATGATGAACTTAGTGTTTTGTCTTTAGTCACTCATTTGAGGTGACGTCTCGAAGTGACTAGATTGTAAGTCGATCGATGGTTGGTTCAGCACCATGGGGTCATGGAGATGACTGGTCGTTTACATAGACAGACTGTTGTGACACTCTGTCGGGCAGTGACCATAATAGAGTCCCTTATCAAAATTGTTGAAGCCTGGTCGTGGCGAAGATTTCTATTTTATTCCTATTAGTCGATTCTTTAGACTGGCGACCATTTACCTGAGTCGGTGTAGTTTCCGATTGACTTTGGTTTTTGTCCTAGGTCGTGCCGTGAAAGGAGGCCGATGGACATCTTCTGGGTCATGGTGATCTGCATCATACAGTGTAAGATGGGTCAACAGGAATTGTCCACCCACGTTGGGTATTAACATTTTCGGGCCACTCGAGGAGTAGTAACTGGAAATGCGTGGCCACGCTCGGAAGAGATCTCTGGTAGATTTTCCGGTCAGACAGTTACTCTCCCAGATCGAGAAAACCACTCTACTTATAATTTTAAATTGCAAGTGCGACCTGTAAGACACCTTGCAATGAGTGGGAGGATGTGACGCAAAAGAGACAAGAGAATCGGTAGCACACAACTTGTCGAGACAAGTGGGAGAAATTGTAGGAGGAGGAGTCATCCGCAATAGTGTTGTTACATGCACAACTTGTATCGGACAAGTGGGAGATTGTTGGAGTAAGTGTCCTCCACAATAGTGCATTTATATAATAAATCTCATTTGGAATATACGTGGCATGATTAGTATATTTTGATACTCCACGTCAGTTGATTAACGTAAATCGGTAACGCTCAGCTGACTAGAGTTTGACGTTATTGTCGTATGACGGCGGTGATCAACTGATCCCTTTAGGTCACACCTATAGGATGAGACCCAAATAGAATACTAATTATTTGTATACGATACAGTTTAATTAGGGCATTACATATATTTGATATGTACGTTTAGTTACGAGAGTTATTTATTGGAAATTGAGTTAGGAACTCATTCCACTTAAGTTTATTAGTCAATTATACGATAAATGACTGAATAAATTTTACGTCTTATTTTAATACGATTAAATAAGATTTAATTTAGTGATTAATCGTTAATTAATTAAATTAGTTGAGGTTATGCATACATTTTGAGATAGAGGTAATTAGTTAATTATATTTACAAAGAGTTGTAAAATAAATTAACTGAAAATTGTGAGACCCATTATATATTGATATAATGGTAAAATATCACTTAAAAGTTAAGTATATATTATTTATTAATTTGAGTCATATAATTGTTATATGATCAAATTAACACTTAATAATACAAGATAATTAAGCGTATGGTTATAAGTATTTGTGAGACAAATATCAAAAATCAAAATGGAGCACATTTGCTAGTGGGGGCCGAAATGTGTAAGTGGAAAAACAAATTATGGTTGTTCTTTCCTTTATTTATACTACAACACATGATTATGACATGTATGACACATGAACATGATCATACTCAATCCCACATACTACCTTTTTGCATGTGAATAAAATAAGGAAAAAATCACCCTCTTTTGGTGATGGATGATCCGGCCATAGTGCCTAAACAAATGTTGTTCAATTTTTAGACTTGATCATTCTTATTCATTTTCACATTTTCTCTCTACACAACCTCTCACTAAACTCTCTCAAACTAATATTCCTATTACTAGAGTAGTAATAAAACTTATATTAGTTTCTTCTTATCACTATATTTTCTAGTCTTAATTTATAGTGATAGTTTGGGTTTAGTCTTGGGTGCAATTTGGAAGAAGACTTTCTTATTTGAAAGTTATTTCAAGGAGGATCATTCACTTGTTCTAGCTCAAGAACAATAAGAAATGAATTTCTTATTGTGCCCTTTTTAGACCGAAAATTTCTCATTGTAAGGAAATTTCTTCTTATCTTTATATTTATACTTTTATATTTGCATGCATGATAACTAGATCCTAAATCATTAAGTTAATGTAATTTAATGAACTAATTAGAGGAGTCTAATTAGAGGTCTAGGACTTTCATGTGTTATCAGAGCTCAATTGTTACATGCATTGTTGATTTTAAGCATTAAAGTCGAGTTATACGATAACTTGAGTATAATCGAAAATTTGTGTTAAAAATGGTTTGTACGAAATTTTTTGATTTGCATGCATACCTACTGACCTCAAAATGGTTGTGGTCAAATTTGGTGATTTTAGGGATTGAGTTGGTTTTTATTTTGATTTATGGCCTTTAAATCAATTTTGTAATTTATTTCACTATTTTACTATAATTATTGGTTTTTATTTGATAAAACCGATAAATTCAAACCTATTTGTTCATAAATTTAATTCGAAATTTTTGGACAAATATATTTTGTTTTTGGAGCTCCTGGTAATATTTTAGAATGTAAAAAATTTTTGGTTTCAAATGTTTATGATGTTTATATTTTATTTTGGGTTTATTTCATAAATATTGTGATTAAACCTCTATATTTAGCAAATACGATCAATTCAAACTAATTAAATACAAACAAAATTATCGGGGACTAATTTTGTGTTCTAAATCAGTTTATATAATTAGTTTGAGCTTAAATACGATTTAAGTGTTGATTATTGATTTTTAATGGTTAAAAATCGATAAAATCCATAAAACCGAGCTAGAATGAGCATGATAAGTGTTAAGGGCAATTTTGGCATGACTTTTATATCATTTTATTTATGTTGTTATCGTTGAATGAATGAATGTCATTTTTAATTTTTAATGGAAGTTGTACCTAATATGGCCTAGATTATTTTAATCGGTATTACCCGTAATGTAAGGGAATACCGATTCAGTTGTAATTTTAATTGCGATCTCGTATCGCCGGTTTGTAATAATTTAATTTCATTTTCTAGATCAAATGTATAATAGGTATTCATTTGTATGTTTTTGTAATTAATTATTATGAAGACGGAGATTCCCGAAGACGGTATTCCAAAAGACGGTGCCTTTTTGGAGCGTGTTCCATGAAGAGGCAAGGGACCAAGGAGTTGGTTTCCGATTTTGTAATCGTCTAGTTAATTAGATTAGCTAGGTGACCATACTAGGATTTATTATTTGTTAAATACTTGCTTTATGTTTTCCGCTCATGCCAAAATCGCCAAGATGCATTTTTATTTCTCGATTGTCAATTCAACGTTATTCAAAATTCACCGACTTAGTTCACTTATAGGGAATTAATAACTAAATTGACAAGACCTCTTACATAACTTAAAAGAAATTGATATTTAACCTTACCAATTGAAGCACCTATGAACCCCGTTTTCATTAGGGCAACCACAACGTGGACCCTTTTTACCTCGAGGAAGTAGGGTGATGCGATCACACGCCTAAATTGGGTTGGACTCAACGGGATAAGCGTTATCCCGGGACTAGGAGATGAATTTTGTTGAAATCCGTCGACCGAGAGTTCTAAGGGGTAGAATTAGTCAAAATGTTGACTTACCGTTTATTATATAAAAGTAGCATAACATGTTCATTTTTATCTAAAATGCGGGTCTCGGAATCACTTATATAATTTCGTGAGGGGTCATTATATAAGTGACTTGTTATATTTGTTTTACAAGTGAATTATATATAAGCAATGAATGTTAATTATCCGTTGATATTTATATTATTCCCGCAATGACAAATATTTTATCCTTCTACAAACTTGTAAATCCGTTCAATCGTGGAAAGGAGTTTCCATAACTTTATACGGTAGCATTTTTGATTGCGATTTATATCTCCGTTTAAAACACCATAGCTAAAGACAAAAATTAAATTTTTCTTTTGATCCTCATATTCACCATTGCAAATGTCTCTTATGAAGAATATATGAATAAGTCACACTTAGTCAAAAACATTTTGATTTTTAATGACGTCTTCGTATAACAATGGTACATCAATCTTTTTGCTCCAAGGAAAATATTTGTATTTTTGGTATGTCGTCATAATCCTCCTTATCGAGACGTACCTAAAAAAGGAGGCCAAATCAGTTGGGACGACTAGGTTACTCGATTTATTTGAAATCGTGACTAACCAAATACCGTAGTCATTTCATGAAAGGATTATTCTTTTGAAGGTAAAACAATGAATGAAATGAAGAATAGTCTTCATGATAAATTCTAATCTACTTGTCTAAATAGAGATTCATGAAAGTGAGTGAGAGCTCTAAGAGGGATGTTTTATTCTTAATTGTTAAGAATAGGACAAGGTTTAAGAATAGATTGGCACAAGGCGAGGGAAAAAGACAAAGCTATTTTGAATAAGCAAAGTCAAACCCAAAAAATGTGCTGAATCCAACCTTTGATGATTCTATTATTACAGTCTAGGACACTAGAAAAGAATATGCCCCAAGTTTTCCGGAGAATTAGAAATTGGGTGTACTACACCTAAAAGTACTTTTACCCATGATATCTATATGATCGACATTTATTTTGCTATATGCAATTTTTGGTTATTAGATACCTATTATGGTTCTCATCAATGTATTCGATACATATAATTATGATTCGTGCGACAACTCGTCATGATTAAATGTCGACCTACAAGGAAAATAGAACAATTGTAGTTTTTATTTCTAAAGAGACATATAAAAGTTATATTGTGCTCAATCTAGTTTTAGATTTAGAGGCGTGCTTTAATAAAATTTATTATGTACATGACCTCTAAATAAGAATATAGTATCAACTTTAGTGTACGACACAAGTGTTTCACTTTTGTGAATGGAACAAGCGTTGTATCATTTTATGCCTATACTTGGTCAATGGTTATGCCATACCAATCAAAGGTAATTATATTCTTGACCTAAACTATAAATTACTTGTCATATAGATTGTAAAAGGCTCAAAATTGGTGACCCAGATCTAATCTTAATTCTGGATTGTGTAGCACATTAAGAGGCTAGTATTGACTAGTATCCCTAAAACATTTGATTTTGAAACTTATGGTGTGTGCGAATCTTGTATTCAAGGCAAGATGATTCGTGCCCTTTTTATTGAAAAGGAAATCGAACTAGTGACTTATTGGCCCTATTACATAAGAATATGTGTGGTCCAATAACTATCACAACCAGAGATGGTTATGACTTCTTTACTTTATTTACCGACGATTTAAATAGATACTGTGTTTGATTCTACTTAATGAGGTGGTAAGAGAAATCTTTGAAAAGTTCAAGGAGCTTCAATGTGAAGTAGTTAACCACCGAGAGTATTAGATTAAGGACTTACGACCAAATCGTAAATAAGAAATATTTAAGTATTGACTTTGATTTTCACCAAAAGTATCGTGAAATAGTTTCACGAGTTAACTTCTCTAACACACATTATGAAATAAGGTGTTGTTGAATAGAGAAAAAGAACCTTATACGGTATGGTTTTGTCTTTGTCAAGTTACACTGAGCCACTTGACTAACCTTGGGCTTTTATTATTTTGTCTCCTATTTCTTTTCCCACCATATCAAATCACATTTAAAGCAGTTTGATTTTATTTCATATACGATATGGATAGGTAGCATACCTAATTTGTAAGTCATTCGAATGAAACAAGTGCTCAATAATCCTACATTGACCACGAAAACAAAGCGTTTGTGGCTCGTGATGCTGTCTTTAAAAAAAATACGATTATTTCTTGATAAGACAGAGTCGGAGAAAATGTTTCAAGAGCCACAAACTGAGCATATGGTCTGGAAAAGGTTTCCTCATTTATTGTTCAGTAGTTGTTTCTTCGGAAGCTAGGAGGTCAGGTGGAAATTTTCACTCTTTGATAGTGATGAATTCGTATTACTTTTAGAAAGTAACTAACCTGTGACTTATGAAAGACTATTTCATTCTAGTCCCAACTTCATGTTATGGCTTAGAGTCATACGATTCGAAATGGACTCCATGCACGATGGTTAGGTGTGTGACCTGGTAAATTTTACTTGAAGAAGTACGACCTCTTCAGTGATAATTGATTTTTAAGATCGAAATTTGCATAGATGAACATTAAAATGTTTTCAAAGATAAATTGTTAGGCAAAGAGTTTGCACCAATTGCAATGCTTTGATCCATTCGAAAATACTTAGCGATTAAAGCATATCATAATAGTATGATGGCAATTGGATCTCAAGAACCGGCTTCTTGAATGCGATTCTAGAAGAGGTTGAATATTTGATATCAACCAAAGGGTTTATAGATCCAATCAATCCTAAGATAATGTGCAAATTTAAGAGAAAGTCTTAAGTACGCACTAAAGAGTTGGAATTAGTGTGTCAGTCATGTCATAAAGCATTTCTCGACTTCTCGAGGAATTATGTTTATACATGAAGTTTAGTGGGAGTAATGTGGTTTTCATCTGTCTTACATGTGGAGACATATTGAACATTTTAGATGATGGAAGACTTTGGAGAAGTATAATACATCTCTTAGATATCTGAATTTATAGAGATAAATCTAAAAGGATATTAACATTAAGTCAAAATTCTTATATTGATAAGATCTTTGGCTAGTTCAAGGAAGTTGAAAACATGATAATTGATTCCTTTTGCTTCCGCTGCAGGATCAACTATATACGCTGTGATGTATGCTCAATCCAACATTTCGCATGCTTTGAGCATGACGAGTTTTTTTGCAATCAAATCCAAGTAAGAGATATTGATAGCCATAAAGAACATTCTTAAGTACTTGCGAAGGACTAAGGATATGTTATGAATGTTTGGAGTAAATATACTGAGTTATGTGTAAGGGTTTACACAGACGTCAGTTTCCAAACTGATCAAGGTGATTTGAAATCACGAACTGGCTGTGTTTTATAGCAGATTTATCTGTTGGAAGAGTTCCAAGCAGAAATGACTATTCGAAAGGTTCCAAGTAGAAGTGACAGTTCCAAGTATAAATGTCATGTATCCGCTGGAAGTGCTCCAGGCAGTTAATCATTGCGGTTTCACAACGGAAATGGAGTACATTGCATCATTTGATGAGGCATATGAAAGTAGCATGGATTCGGCAGTATTGGAGGGACTAAGAGTAGTTCCTACAACTGCATATCCTATCTCTTGATTTTGGTAAAATAGTGGGAGCTACCTTTAGGCCAAGAGGCCTAAGTCTAGATTCAAACCTAGACACGTACTCAGAAAGTTTTATGTAATATGGGATTACGTAGACAAAGGGAAATAGCAATCAGAATTGGGAAAGATGCAAGTATTGCTAATCCATTTGCCATCCTTTTGCAGGCTAAACATGATAGTCATGTCATTTCAATGGGATTGAAACGTGTGCCTGAATTGCTGGAGATTATGGGATTATTGATAGCGTATCAATTTTTTCCATATATGATAATCGCATTCATTGTTAGAGTTTCATTAAAAACTCCATTATTTAGTTTGACTAAATTTTAATACTTTTTTTCTCCGAATTGGTTGAAAGAAAACTTGAACCCAATTCAAGTGAATAGGATGAACTTAGTGTTTTGTCCTTAGTCACTCATATGAGGTGAAGACTAGAAGTGACTAGATTGTAAATCGATCGATGGTTGGTTTAGCACCATGGGGTCATGGAGATGACTGGTCGTTTACATAGACAGACTGTGGAGACACTCTGTCGGGCAGTGACCATAATAGAGTCCCTTATCAAAATAGTTGAAGCCTGTTTGTGGTGGGGATTTCTATTTTATTCCCATGAGTCGATTCTTTAGACTAGAGACCATTTACCTGAGTCCGTGTAGTTTTTGATTGACTTTGGTTTTTGTCCTAGGTCGTGCCGTGAAAGAAGGCCGATGGGCATCTTCTGGGTCATGGTGATCTGCATTATACAGTGTAAGATGGGTCAACAACAATTGTCCACCCACGTTGGGTATTAACATCTTCGGGCCACTTGAGGTGTAGTGACTGGAAATGCGTGGCCACGCCCGGAAGTGATCTCTGGTAGATTTCCGATCAGACAGTTACTCTCTAGATCAAGAAAACCACTCAATATATAAATATTAAATCACAAGTACGACCTGAAAGACACCTTGTGATGAGTCAGAGGATGTGACGCAAAAGTGACAAGAGAATCGGTAGCACACAACTTGTCGACACAAGTAGGAGATATTGTGGGAGGAGGAGTCCTCCGCAATAATATTGCTACTTGCACAACTTGTATCGGACAAGTGGAAGATTGTTGGAGTAAGTGTCCTTCACAATAGTGCATTTATATAATAAATTTCATTTGGAATATACGTGGCATGATTAGTATATTTTGATACCCCACGTCAGTTGATTAACGTAAATCGGTAACGCTCAGCTAACTAGAGTTAGACGTTATTGTCGTATGACGGCGCTGATCAACTGATCTCTTTCAATCACACCTATAAGATGACACCCAAACAGAAAACTAATTATTTGTATACAATACAGTTTAATTAAGTCCTTTACATATATACCGAATATATGTTTGGTTACAGAGTTATTTATTGGAAATTGAGTTAGGAACTCATTCCGTTTAAGTTTATTAGTCAATTATACGATAACTGGCCAAATAAATTTTACGTCTTATTTTAATACGATTAAATAAGATTTAATTTAGTGATTAATCGTTAATTCATTAAATTAGTTGAGGTTATGCATATATTTTGAGGTAGAGGTAATTAGTTAATTATATTTACATGGAGTTGTAAAATAAATTAACTGGACATTGTGGGACCCATTATATATTTATATAATGGTAAAATATCACTTAAAAGTTAAGTATATACTCCCTCCAATCCAATCCAAACTACCCATTTGACCTTTTGCGGTCTACGAGACAATACTTTGACCGCGTTTTTATTCATTTATATATTATTCTTATAACAAACGTAAAAATATATATTTTATATATAAATTTCGAAGATTTGACCTAATAAATCGATGCCAATATTTAACAAGTTTGACTTTAAAAAGTGAGTGGGTAGTTTGGATTGTATTGGAGGGAGTATTATTTATTAATTTGAGTCATATAATTGTTATATGATCAAATTAACACTTAATTATACAAGATAAATAAGCGTATGGTTATAAGTATTTGTGGGACAAATAGCAAAATTCAAAATAGACCACATTTGCTAGTGGGGGCCGAAATGTGTAAGTGGAAAAATAAATTATGGTCGTTCTTTCCTTTATTTACACTACTACACATGATTATGACATGTATGACACATGAACATGTGAATAAAATAAGAAAAAAATCACCCTCTTTTGGTGATGGATGTTCCGGCCATAGTGCCTATAAAAGAACAAATGTTGTTCAATTTTTAGACTTGATCATTCTTATTCATTTTCACATCTTCTCTCTACACAACCTCTCACTAAACTCTCTCAAACTAGTATTCCTATTACTAGAGTAGTAATAAAACTTATATTATTTTCTTCTTACCACTATATTTTCTAGTCTAAATTTATAGTGATAGTTTTGGTTTAGTCTTGGGTGCAATTTGGAAGGAGACTTTCTTATTCGAAAGTTATTTCAAGGTGGATCGTTCACTTGTTCTAGCTCAAGAACAATAAAAAAAGGAGTTTCTCATCGTGCCCTTTCTAGACCGAAAATTTCTCATTGTAAGGAAACTTTTTCTTATCTTAATATTTATGTTTTATATTTGCATGCATGATAACTAGATCCTAAGTCATTAAGTTAATGTAATTTAATGAACTAATTAGAGGTCTAGGACTTTCAAGACAGCGTTCCAAACTTTAAAGGAGCGTTTGACCACAACTCCTATCTTAGCACTTCCAAGTGGGAGTGAGAATTTTGAGGTGTATACGTATGCTTCCAAGTGTGGGTTGGGGTGTGTACTAAAGCAGAATAGAAAGGTGATAGCCTATGCGTAGAGGTAGTTGAAGCCGCATGAAGAGAATTATCCTACTCGTGATTTGGAGTTGGGTGTCGTTGTGTTTGCCTTGAAGATATGGAGGCATTATGTGTAAGGAGCTAATTTGAAGCAGGAGCTAGGGGCTCAACAAAATTTGAACCTCCATTGAACCATGTCCAGGCAACAACACAAACACCATCATTCATAACAATAAGGTCCAAGGCCATTCCGGCAGACCAGGAAGAATCAGTCTAGACCAACAACAGTTCCAGGCCAGATATCCTACAGCAGCTGTCCAAGCAAGGGCTCCAACTTCTTTTCCCATCTAGTTAAAACCCTTGGCTAAAACAAACGTTTAAGAGATGTTTTCCCAATTGTCCTTGGAAGTCCAAGTAAAACAGCCCACAAGTTCAGAGGTCATTCTGAGAGCCAGGCATGCACTGAATCCAACAAATGTGTTCAAAGGCAACTTACTTTTGTGTGACCAGTAGTAGCATTAATAAGGTCGTTGGGAAGGTCATAGTAGTCCCTCTTAAGGCCATATATGGAGCATCAAACAGCCAAACCAAGTCCTACAACAGCGTGCACATCATTGCTATTTTGGGAAAGGGACAATGTTACTTTGCAGTCACTTTTCTGAGGGTGTGCAGTCTGTCCATCTCGTCTTATTAGTAGACCTTTGCATCTGTTTTGTTGTCTTTGAAAGGCTCATTTCAAGCCCTTAGATGTAGCTTTATTTATGTGGTGGAGATCTCTTGTAATGCTCTATATAAAGAGCTCTTTTGCCTTGTGTAAAAGGCAGAATTGAATGAATGAAAACCTGAGTCTTTACTCTATTTCCTGTTAACCTGTGCAAGCAGTCTTGGTTAGCTAAAATCTTTAACAAACTTGTGCTAGTCTAAGTTTGGTGGCCTAAGCTTAAGTCATTCACTTGTGCTAGTCTTAGTGAGCGAGTTTTGCTTGGGATTCACTGAATTTAAACCTGTCTGTGCTAGTCTTGACAGTCTTCAGTTCAGGGTTTCTATCTTGTTTGTTTGATTGTCTTGTTTGCTTCCTTTTTCTGTCTTGGCCCCTTTTTTGGTGCTCCAAATTGGTCATCAGAGCTTAGGTTCATTTTATTGTGAGTTCATTTACCAAACTACATTCAAAATCAGAAAAACAGCCCAATGATTGAAGAGAGATTAGCAGGAATGAAAGCAAGGATGGAGGACCTCGCTGGGGTTCTAACCACCCTAACCAGAGCCTTGGATCAGGTCATAGGCAACCAACTATTTACTGGAGGAAGAGGCAGAGGTCGAGGGAGAGGCCTGGGTCCACCAGGAGGCAGAGTCATACCTGTGACAACCCTCGCGAATGCGGAAATAAAACAAAACAAGCATGTGATTTATAAAGCGGAAAATACGAAGTTTTTAAAAACCTTTATACATGCAAGATAGAAATACGAGGAATGTCTGTAATTACAAACCAAATATAAAATACTACAAGAGACGTAGTCTCTCAAAATGTTAACCAATAACAAAGTTATTAGCAACTAGCTAATCAACGTCTAGAGGTGTTTCATCCAGGGACAACGCCCGCTAGCTCACACCCGAACCCAAAATAGCATAAGCAAAAAGCCATCCATGCAAGCAACCTGTTCATTCATGAAAAACATGAACGCCACAATCAGTGGGGAGTAACTCCGGGTTCTCCCAGCCATATCACATTAAACGTACATAGAAGGAAATACAAAAGTAAAGCATGCATATATAGATATACCTGTGAGATACGATAAGAATAGATAGGCAATTCTATAGATAATGATAAGATCATGGGGAAATCAAATCCGTAACCATCATGTTATTCAAAGACTCGGGAAAGACACTCTTAGGCAACCGAATACGCTCACTAGGGCTTGCATCTCACCGTTAGCGGTATAAGTTTGAATTAAGAT
>JAIUZE010016005.1:0-38880 GCA_022085475.1 Heliosperma pusillum | reverse complement strand
TTTTGGTCATCATTTGACTTTTCTTTGACTTTTAAATCGTCTTTGACTTTTCTGACTTTTTAAAGTCGTCACTTACTTTCGTGACTTTTAAAGTGTTTTTTTAAACTTTTGAACTTTTAAGTCATTTTTGACTTTTCCCGACTTTTTAGTCGATTTTGACTTTCAGTGACCTTTCCCGACTCGTCTTGCGATTGAAAGACCGAAATTTATTTAAAAAAATAATATTTTTGATTTATTTTTATTTAGATTTATTAAGATTTATCATAATTTAATATAATTATTTTGAATTTATTCGGAATTTAAAGAATAACGTTTACGGTTTTAACCGAACGTCATTTAACTATTCCCGACGCATAGTAATGCGCGCAACAAAATCGAAACTCGACTTTGGCATGAGTCACGCGCCCGTGTCAGCGTTTTCCACTCACATGAGATAGTTTAATTCTTTTGATTAAACTAATAAGAATATCTTAGATATTTTCAACTTTATCGATCAGTTAACGAAACGTACGCAAATCGAGCAAAAACAGACCCGTTGCTCACCATACCACACGGCTCAAAAGTCCTCTAATGGCCTTGATATTTTCATTACTTTTGGATACAATAATCATAATATCTAGAGATTTGTTATAATTAACTTTATCGTTAATTATATTTAATCGTTTACCGTAAAATAATTATTTAACGCGAGTCAATTACGGAACAACAAGTTCAAAACTCAACACCTTTATTTGGCCTATATTACACGGCTCAACTCCACTTTCCACTCACCAACAACTTTTCACTTTACAACAAATCAAAATAAGATCAAAACATCACTTTATTTGATCGTTCTTCGTGTTCTTCGCCGTTCATCAATTGTTCTTCATCGTTCTTGAGCAAAACCTTCATAAAATCTTCGTTTCTTAATTAAATCCATCCTAATTTATATTTCTAGACTCTCCTCTTCGCTCTCCATCTTCACGTACGGTTTTATTTCAATTCCGGTAAAATCGTTTTCAACACTTTAATTATGGAAATTCATATTTTTTAGTTCTAATAATGTTTTCTTGTTATTTTTTATAGGGGAAGATTTTGAAGACGAGTTTGGAGACTCGTATATTTTGGGTGAAGATTAGTAGGAGGGTTTCTTATTATATATTTCTTATTATTATTTTGGTGCTAATTATTTTGGCTAGCTAAGGTAACGATTCCGTTTTACTCGACGAATTAATGTCACATAGCCTTAGTTTGTTTTTGTAGTCTTTAGTTTTGGCTCATGTTATAGTATTTATGATTTTAGCTAGTAATATAGCCTTTAGTTTTATTTATTTGGATTTTGGTTCATCTTTAATTTTGGTTCATGTTTTTATGATTTATGGATTTTTTTTAGTTAGTAATATGTTAAGTAGTAATTATTATGTTGTTTTATGATTTTTATGTTGTATGGAATTTTTGTGATGTTTGATGATTCTTGATGATTTTATGTTGTATGAATTTTATGATGTTTTATGATTCTTGATGATTTTTTTAAGTTGTAGGAAATTTTATGATGATTTAGTGTTCTTGATGATTTTTAAGTTATAGGAAATTTTATGATGATTTAGTGTTCTTGAAGAATTTTAATGATTTTTACTAAGTTATGATTTTTATGTTGTTTAGAAAATTTTAACAAGTTTGTTGTTCTTGATGAATTTTGATGATTTTTAACAAGTTATAATTTTTAAGTTGTTTATTAAATTTTAACAAGTTTGTGTTCTTGACAAATTTTGATGATTTTTAATAAGTTATGATTTTGTATGATGTTTGTAAAAAGGGTTGTTTGATGATTAAAAACATGTTGGAATTGATTTGATGTTGTTGTTGGGTGAACCGTGGGGTTTGGACTGAACCGGACCAAACCAGGCTGGTCCAGGCCGGTTCAGACCGGTCTGGGTTGGTCCAAGGTGGGTCCGGGTTTTGGTCTTTGGGTTGTGTCGATGTTTGATTGATTGGTTGTTGTTTTGACGGGTTTTAAATATGTTAAAGCATGCGGGAAAAATTAGGAAACGGTTTTTAGTAAAATCGAGTCAAAGGCCAAAACAGCCCCATTTATGTCCGTGAGGCCAAAACAGGCCCATGTGGGTCCGGCCCAATTCAGTCCGTGGGTCCCACCTTGGGACTCGTGTCGGTTTTTGAGTTATCGTCATTTTTATCGTGTTTTGTAATATTTAGCAAGTGGGAAATATTAATAAGTAAAATATTTAATTAAAAAGTTTTTCATAAAATTATTATTTCTCACATGTTAGAAATTATAATACGAGATCGTAGTTTAATTTGATATCCTTTAAGTCAAACGGGGTTTTGGGTATAATATAATCTAATTCACATGTTAGAAGTTTTAATAGAATAACATGTAATGAATATGTTGATTTATGTCTATGTGATAAAGTCTCTGTTTCTAGCCGGTTTGATCCAACGGGTTTGGACAAACTAAGATCTAGTCAGCCCCGATTTGACTGATGACCCGTCGCGGGACTCGGGTCGGGGATTTGTCTTCAAGTCAGGTTGTATTTAATTCATGAATTAGCCTTAGTAGATATAAGGCGATATGTTAATTGATTATTATGGATATGCAATTAGTCACATGATAGGATGTTTTTCCTGTGACGGTTTAATTATATGGTTGGTGTCGTGTTGACTAAGTACCCATAGAGAATTATAATTATATGGCATGTTAAGTCGTATCTTGACCATGTTTTAAAGGTAACCTCTGAGTTAAGATAGTAGTTTTGGTTCGGCCATTGTAATTCTAAATGAGTATCTTGGACCATGACATTGATAGGTCCGTACTTTCTTTAACGAGTATATAGTTCATGGTTAATAGCTTTTGTGTCCCGGATTGGTGGGTTTATATCCAAGTCGGGGCATGGTTACCTAATCCACTTTGGGAATGGAGCCAGCTTAAGTACTAGCCATCTCTGCTTAGGGGGTCGCCTAGTAGAGTTTCTTGTGTACTTCTGGTCAGGAGACGGGGAATGGAATAGCTGTTGTCGCTAGGTCTGATCAGTCTAGGACTAGGATGTTTTCCTACCTTGTGGTATAGCCTCGAGTTACAGAAGTCTTCTATTAACTGTACTAGGAACTTATGCCTGTTTGTAGAAGTATTGGTCTTTCATGTTTGTATGATTCTATGAGTTCTAGGAGGTGAGATGCAAGCCGGCTAGGATTGATAGAGTTTGGATTACCGATTGTTAACTGATTCACATGATTACGTGTTGCTTAGGGTTTGAGTGTATCAGGGCCATGTTACTTGGTAACCGCTGAGCCAGCATACCAGCTTCCCTACCTCGAGTTATATTTTATTACCGAATTCACATGATAGCTTTCATATGCTAGGTTATATGTTAGTTAACTGTTTCATAACATGAAAAGCATATCATATATGTTAAGGTTTTGTATTTTCTATATACATTGCTTTTATGTTTTCCATGTTTCATTAAACTCGACATTTCGTGGCTGGGAGAACTCGGAGTTACTCCCCACTGACTGTGGCTTCCGTGTTTATATTTAATGCGGTCGAACAGGTGGTGATGCATATTTTGGGGTACATGACGAGCTAGCGAGCGAAGTATTTACCTTGGACCTATATTCGGTTCATAGTTGTATATTATTATACACTAGTTTATTTCCGTATTTATACGGGAGATATGTCTCCCGTCTTGTATATTTCTTTTGTAGAATATTATTTACGTTTTGTAATGACCTTTTTTATGTTATGACACCCTCGTTATGTATCATTATATTTCGTTTATGTATTTAAATAATTTTTTTTCTTTCCGCAAATTTGAGGGTGTCACAGTTGGTATCAGAGCATATTTGCTCCCGACGCACGTTTGTGTACCCTTGCATAAATAACTTGACCTTAATAAATAATAAACTTGTGAGATAGAAGGGTAGGATGGGTAGATTAGGATTTATGTTGTAGTCTATTGGTTTATGCTAATTGTTAGGAGTAACTTAATTTGTTTTGTCTCTTATGAAGATGGTTGGACCTCGTGTAGAAGAGATCGTTGTTACTGCCAACCAGGTCCCTCCTCATAAAGAAGACAATTGCCAAGGAGGCTATGCTTGGGTGGCTAGCCAAATTGCTAGGCGCAATATTACGCCTTATGGTGGAATATGTGTTACCTAGAAGGAGTATCCTCTACCGAAGATTTGAAGATTTATAAAGCCTAATTGAAGTGAATTCTTTCTTCATCTGCGAATTCTCTCGTCCTTATAATATTATGCCCTCTTCCTTCTATCTAGGTGCTTCTTTCTCCTCCAACCTAATTGCCTCTTGGAAATTTCTCTTGATAGTTCCTCCATCTTACCATTGGTACCCTTACCTTCCTTTTGTAATTTTTTTTTAAGGATGTCATACCCATTTGTTTGGGGTATACTATACTTAGTAGGAAGAACTTTAAATTTTGTGGAATATTAGTGTTAGGTAGAATGAACTTGTGATTTGAGGAAAATGGTATAGATCTAATTTCACCTTATGGTGGTGAGAGTTGGTATCCTTGAGGAAGGTGTGGTAAGGTATGTTTAATGATTTTATTGTTGGATGCTTGTCGTGACTTGTGAGTAAATAGTTCATGATATTCGATGGAGTAAAGTCGAATGAGTTGGCTATTACTTCTTAACTCATTAGTAATTTAGTCTTTTGGGCTTAGAAGTTTAGTATTGGTTTGAAGACCATGCTTATGATATGTCTATTTTGGAGTAAATAAGAAGTTCGAATATGGTAACTAACCATCCTATTAAGCTAGTTCCGTGTTTAGATAATTATGAGGATTTGAGGATAAACTTAGGATGAAATTCTCCTAGTGGTTTTAGACTATGAAGCTTGAAGTTGCAATATCTTTTTGAGGATTGAAATAAGCGTAATAATAGTTGTGGTTGTGGTTAGGAAGTTGAGTGATTTTTAATGTTACTTGGGAATTTGTTGTCGTTAAATGTTGGACCCTAACGGGAATAAATACTTTGTGGAATTAGAATTTGATGACACAACTGGAGGAATATCGACATAAGCAAAAACCGAAGTATTAAGAGTTGGGAAAGGATAAATAAATTTATTACGGTCGCATTGCCCTATGTTTGGCAAAAGTTAAGTGAATCGAGTTTTGTGTGACTAATCTCTTTGAGGTTTCGAGATTCAACTTTTGAGGATGAGAGGGTTCATTGTAAATAAGTTGGGGTAATGAATTTTTGGAATAAATGGGATTAAAGGATTTCATAGTAAGTCCTTTACTTTGTGGTTGTTAGCGGTCTTGTTTCCTTAATTATAAATATTTTGATGGTGATTTCCAATAATAGTTTCGATGGACCTTAGAAGATTTTAATTGAATTGGAATAATTGGGAGTTGCTACTTGATGTGGCATACTTATGAAATATCTTGGTAGGAATCCGATGATTGAAATGTTGAGGATATATTGCACTCTCTTGAGGACTAGTTTACTTGTACAGTTAGTATTGTCGAGTTACAATCGACATTAGAATTTTCATAGAGGGAAGAGAGTATTGGGGTTCATCCTTCGTTCTTATTTCTTCTTACCTTCTTTCTTTCTTCTTTCTATTCGATTTATTCTTTCGAATATTCCGTTCCTTCTATCGAATATCAGTTCTGATAGGAAGATCATTAGAAGCGTTAGTTAGAAGTTTTAGGTATAGATAGTAGTGTTATTACTTTTACTATAGAATTTTTGAATTAAAAGCTTTTAGAAATGTTTTATGATTCACAGTATTTTACCGTCAAGAGTGTTGAGATGTATTGAGAGACGTTCGAATAACTAGTTTTCTCATTTATTGATGCGTGAAATGTATATTTTAAGTCTTGACTTGGGACGTCGGATGTTCTTAACGGCCGAGAGAACCTTCCGTTCCATTGATAAGATCCTATATTTAAATACAAGTATTTTTAACAGTTTTGAAATAGACAACCAATATGTTACTTTCATTCTTCTAAGTTTCGAGGACGAAACTTTTTAAAAGGAGGGGTGATTGTAACAACCCGAAAAGTACCCGATTTTTCTAGTAAAAATATTTACGAACACTTTTCAGTAGAACTTAAGTTTTTAAAATAGGAAATTTTGTTCCGAGTCTTATTTTGAAATTCCGCGTTCGTATTTGGAATTTTTGAGGGATTCCATGAAAAGACCGTTTTTAGTCATCTTTGACTTTTCTTGACTTTTTAAGTCGTCTTTGACTTTTCCTTGACTTTTTAAAGTCGTCATTGACTTTTTCTTGACTTTTAAGTCGTCATAAACTTTTCTTGACTTTTAAGTCATCTTCGACTTTTCTCGACTTTTCAGTCAACTTTGACTTCTGTTGACTTTTTCCCGACTCGCCTCATAAGTTTGAAGACCGAAATTTTATTTAAAAAATAATATTTTTGATTTATTTTTATTTAGATTTATTAAGATTTATCATAATTTAATATAATTATTTTGAATTTATTCGGAATTTAAAGAATAACTTTTACGGTTTTAACCGAACGTCATTTAACTATTCCCGACTCATCGTAATGCGCGCAACAAAATCGAAACTCGACTTTGGCATGAGTCGCACGCGCGTGTCATCGTTTTCCACTCATCATAAGATATTTTAATTGTTTTGAATAAACTAATACAAATATCTTAGATATTTGTTACTTTATCGATCCGTCTACGGAGATTACGCAAATCGAGAAAAATCAGACCCGATATCACCTTGTTCCACACGGCTCTCCTACCCACTAATAGACCTTGATATTTTCATTCTTTTGATTAATATATCATAATATCTAGATAACTATTTACTTTATCGATCAATTAACGAAAATTACGCAAAACGCTCGAAATCAGACCGGAAGTCACCATTTCACACGTCTACTTTAGTCCTCTCTTAGGCCTTGATATTTTGATTACTTTTCATTACAATATCATAATATCTTGATATTTGGTGTAATTAACTTTATCGTTAATTATATTAAATCGTTTACCGTAAAATAATTATTAAACGCGAGTCAATTACGTAACAACAATTTCAAAACTCGACATCTTTATTTGTCTATAAACTCACGGCCAACTCCACTCTTCCTTACTCACAAACAACTTTTCATCTTTCAACAAATCAAATAAAGATCAAAATATCACTTTCTTTAATCGTTCTTCGTGTTCTTCGCCGTTCATCATTTGTTCTTCATCGTTCTTGAGCAAAACCTTCATAAAATCTTCATTTCTTAATTAAATCCATCCTAACTTATAATTCTAGGATCTCCTCTTCGCTCTCCATCTTCTAGTACGGTTTATTTTCAATTCCGTCAAGATCGTTTTCAACACTTTAATTATGGAAATTCATGTTTTAAGTTCTAATTATGTTTTTCTTGTCATTTCTTATAGGGGAAGATTTTGAAGACGAGTTTGGAGACTCGTATATTTTGGGTGAAGATTAGTAGGAGGGGTTCTTATTTATATACTTCTTATTATTTTGGTGCTAAGTGATTTTGGCTAGCTAAGGTAACAATTCCGATTTACTCGACGAATTAATGTCACATAGCCTTTAGGTTTTAGTTTTGTTCATGTTATGGTTATGTATGATTTTAGTTAGTAACTTAGCTTTAGTTTTGTTTCTTTTGATTTTGGTTCATCTTTATTTTTGGTTCATATTTTTATGATTTATGGAGTTTTAGTTAGTAATATGCTAAGGAGTGTTATTATTATGTTTTATGAATTTTTATGATTTTTCCATAAGTAATGATTTTATGTTGTGTTGGAAATTTTAACAAGTTTAGTGTTCTTGGTAAATTTTGATGATTTTCCATAAGTTATGATTTTTATGATTTTATATGAAGTTATAATATATTTAGTGTTCTTGGTAAATTTTTATGATTTTTCCATAAGTAATGATTTTTATGTTGTGTTGGAAATTTTAACAAGTTTAGTGTTCTTGGTAAATTTTTATGATTTTCCATAAAGTTATGATTTTTATGTTGTTTAGGAAATTTTAACAAGTTTTGTGTTCTTGAGGAATTTTGAGGATTTTTAATAAGTTATGATTTTTATGTTGTCTTATTGTTCTTGATGATTTTTATGTTGTTAGGAATTTTTATGTTGTTTTAGTGTTCTTGATGAATTTGGATGATTATTCATAATAATGATTTTTGTATGATGGTTGTTAAAATGGGTGTTTGATAATTTAAAACATGTTAGAATAAATTTGTTGTTGTTTGTTGGGTGAACCGTGGAGAGGGCAAGAACCGGACCAACCAGACCGGTCCAGGCCGGTTCAGACCCGGTCTGGGTTGGTCCATGGTGGGTCCGGGTTTTGGTCTATGGGTTGTGTCGATGTTTGATTGTTTAATTGTTGTTTTGACGGGTTTTAATTATGTTAAGCATGCGGGAAAATATTAGAAATCGGTTTTAGGAAAAATTAAAGCAAAACAGCCATTTTTAGCAAAACAGGCCGTGGGGCCCATCCAAGCCCATGTGGGGTCCGGCCCAACTCAGCCCGTGGATCCCACTTTGGGACTTGTGACGGTTTTTGAGTTATCGTCATTTTTATCGCGTTTTGTAATAATTAGCAAGCGAGAAATATTAATAAGTAAAATATTTAATTAAAAGGTTTTTTCACTAAATTATTATTTCTCACATGTTAGAAATTATAAGACGAGATCGTAGTTTAATTTAATATCCTTTAAGTCAATCGGGGGTTTACGTAAGATTTAATAATTCACATGTTAGAAGTTTTATTAAAATAACATGTAATGAATATGTTGAATTTATGTCTATGTGATAAAGACTCTGTTTCTAGCCGGTTTGATCCAACGGGTTTGGTCAAACTAAGATCTAGTCAGCCCCGATTTGACTGATGACCCGTCGCGGGACTCGGGTCGGGGATTTGTCTTCAAGTAAGGTTGTATTTAATTAATGAATTAGCCTTAGTAGATATGAGGCGATATGTTATTTGGTTATGATTTATATGCAATTAGTCACATGTTAGGAAATGGTTTCCGTGACTGTTTGATTATATGGTTGGTGTCGTGTTGACTAAGTACCCATAGAGAATTATGAGTATATGGCGTCTTGACCATTCTAATTCTAAATGGGTAGCTTGGACCATGACATTGATAGGCCGTACTATCTTTAACGAGCATATAGTTCACCGCTTGATAGCTTTTGTGTCTCGGCTTGGTGGGTTTATATCCAAGTCGGGGCATGGCTGCCTGATCAGTTTTGGGACTGGAGCCAGCTTAAGTACTAGCCATCTCTGCTTAGGGGGTCGCCTAGTAGAGTTTCTCATAGACGGTTTATGTCATGGGACGGGGAATGGAATAGCTGTTGTCGCTAGGTCTGATCAGTCTAGGACTAGGATGTTTTCCTACCTTATGGTATAGCCTCGAGTTACAGAAGTCGACTATTGACTGTGCTAGAACTATCCTGTTTGTAGAAGTATTGATCTTTCATGTTTGTATGATTCTATGAGTTCTAAAAGGTGAGATGCAAGCCGGCTAGGATTGATAGAGTTTGGATTACCGATTGTTAACTGATTCACATGATTACGTGTTGATTAGGGTTTGAGTGTATCAGGGCCATGTTACTTGGTAACCGCTGAGCCAGCATACCAGCTTCCCTACCTCGTGTTATATTTTATTACTGATTCACATGATAGCTTTCATATGATAGGTTATATGTTAGTTAATTTTTCATAACATGAAAAGCATATCATATTGTTAAGGTTTTGTATTTTCCATATACATTGCTTTTATGTTATTCATGTTTATTAAACTCGACATTTCGTGGCTGGGAGAACTCGGAGTTACTCCCCACTGACTGTGGCTTCCGTGTTTATATTTAATGCGGTCGAACAGGTGGTGTTGCATATTTGGGGTACATGGACGAGCTAGCGAGCGAAGTATTTACCTTGGACCTATATTCGGTTCATAGTTTGTATATTATTGTACACACTTTTATTTCCGTATTAATACGGGAGATATGTCTCCCGTCTTGTAGATTTCTTTTGTATAATAGTATTTCCGTTTTGTAATGACCTTTTTATGTTATGACACCTTCGTTATGTATCATTATATTTAGTTTATGTATTTAAATAATTTTCTTTTTCTTTCCGCAAATTTGAGGGTGTCACAAAGGAAGTTGAACACATGATAAATTGATTCCTTTTTGCTTCCGCTGCGGGATCAATTATATACGCTGTGATGTATACTCAATCCGACATTTCGCATGCTTTGAGCATGACAAGTCGTTTGCAATCAAATCCAAGTGAGAGTCACTTGATAGCCATAAAGAACATTCTTAAGTACTTGCGAAGGACTAAAGATATGTTCCATATGTTTGGAATTTATAGTGAGTTGTGTGTAAGCGTTTACACAGACTTCAGTTTCCAAACTGATCAAAGTGATTTGAAATCACGAACTGGGTGTGTTTTATAGAAGATTTATCTGTTGGAAGAGTTCCAAGCAGAAAAGACTATTGGAAAGGTTCAGAGTAGGAGTAACATTTTCAAATATAAATGTCATGTATCCGCTGGAAGTGTTCCAGGCAGTTTATCATTGCAGATTTCACAACGGAAATGGAGTACATTGCGTCATATGATGATGCATATGAAAGTAGCTTGGATTTGACAGTATTGGAGGGACTAGAAGTAGTTCATATAGCTGTATATCCTATCCCATTATACTGGTAAAACAGTGGGAGCTACTTTTAGGACAAGAGTCCTAAGTCTAGATTCAAACCTAGACACGTACTCAGAAAGTTTTATGTAATATGAGATTACGTAGACAAAGAGAAATAGCAATCAGAACGATGGGAAAGATGCAAGTATTGCTAATCCAATAGACATGCCTTTTGCAGGCTGAACATGATAGTCATGTCATTTCAATGGAGATTGAAATATGTACCTGAATTGCTGGAGATTATGAGATATGAAATTATTGATAGCGTATCAATTTTTCCAAATATTAGATAATCGCATTCATTGTTAGAGTTTATTAAAAACTCCTTATTTAGTTTGATTAAATTTTAATACTTTGTTTATTCGAATTGGTTGATAGAAAAGTTGAACCCAATTCAAGTGAACAGGATGAACTTAGTGTTTTGTCCCTAGTCACTCATTTGAGGTGACGTCTCGAAGTGACTAGATTGTAAGTCGATCGATGGTTGGTTCAGCACCATAGGGTCATGGAGATGACTGATCGTTTACATAGACAGACTGTGGAGACACTCTGTCGGGTAGTGACCATAATAGAGTTCCTTATCAAAATTGTTGAAGCCTGGTCGTGGCGGGGATTTCTATTTTATTCCTATGAGTCAATTCTTTAGACTAGCGACCATTTACCTAAGTCGGTGTAGTTTCCGATTGACTTTGGTTTTTGTCCTAGGTCGTGCCGTGAAAGGAGGTCGATGGACATCTTCTGGGTCATGATGATCTGCATCATACAGTGTAAGATGGGTCAACAGGAATTGTCCACCCACGTTGGGTATTAACATCTTCGGGCCACTCGAGGAGTAGTAACTGGAAATGCGTGGCCACGCTCGGAAGAGATCTCCGGTAGATTTTCCGGTCAGACAGTTACTCTCCCAGATCGAGAAAACCACTCTATTTATAATTTCAATTGCAAGTGCGACCTTTAAGACACCTTGCAATGAGTGGGAGGATGTGACACAAAAGAGACAAGAGAATCGGTAGCACACAACTTGTCGAGACAAGTGGGAGAAATTGTAGGAGGAGGAGTCCTCCGCAATAGTGTTGTTACATGCACAACTTGTATCGGACAAGTGGGAGATTGTTGGAGTAAGTGTCCTCCACAATAGTGCATTTATATAATAAATCTCATTTGAAATATAAGTGGCATGATTAGTATATTTTGATACTCCACGTCAGTTGATTAACGTAAATCGGTAACGCTTGGCTGACTAGAGTTTGACGTTATTGTCGTATGACGGCGGTAATCAACTGATCCCTTTAGGTCACACCTATAGGATGAGACCCAAATAGAATACTAATTATTTGTATACGATACAGTTTAATTAGAGCATTACATATAGTTGATATGTACGTTTAGTTACGAGAGTTATTTATTGGAAATTGAGTTGCGAACTCATTCCACTTAAGTTTATTAGTCACTTATACGATAACTGACTGAATAAATTTTTACGTCTTATTTTAATACGATTAAATAAGATTTAATTTAGTGATTAATCGTTAATTCATTAAATTAGTTGAGGGTATGCATATATTTTGAGGTAGAAGTAATTACTTAATTATATTTACAAAGAGTTGTAAAATAAATTAACTGGACATTGTGGGACCCATTATATATTGATATAATGGTTAAATATCACTTAAAAGTTGAGTGTATATTGATTATTAATTTGAGTCATATAATTGTTATATGATCAAATTAACACTTAATTATACAAGATAATTAAGCATATGATTAATAAGTATTTGTGGGACAAATATCAAAAATCCAAATGGTCCATAATGGACACATGGGCACCGGTTTGTGCATGTGAAAATGGCATGATTATTGTTCTATTTTATGTCCACAATTCACTTGGTGATTGTGACATTACATGATAACTCTAATCATCAATACCATACTTGCACTCTACATATTTGCATGAGAAGAAATTATCAAAATTAGAGGCCACATGGGGCATATAGGTGCCGGCCAAAAAGCCTTCATAAGGGCAATTGTTGTTCTTTTTGGTTCACTTCATTTTGGTGTTTTATTCTCACATCTCTCTAAAATCCTCAACATCTCTCTAAAACACACATGCAAACTAATATTCTCTACCATATTACTAGTATAGTAATACAATAATATTAGTAGTATTTATCTTACTTATTATCTAGTTAATAATAAGGTAAGATTATTTGGGTTTAATCTTGGGTGCAACAAGAAGGAGACCTTTTACTTTGGAGGTTGCTTTATGGAGGATCATCCACTTAATTACATGCTCAAGAACAATAAGAAGGAGTTCTTATTGTGCCCATATTGGACCGAAAATTTCCATTGTAAGGAAATTCATCTTATCTTTATATTTATGCTTTTATATTTGCATGCATGATAACTAGATCCTAAATCATTAAGTTAATTTAATTTAATGAACTAATTAGAGGAGTCTAATTAGAGGTCTAGGACTTTCAGTAAATGATATCGAGTAACCCTTCACCGTTACCTTTATGCGTCTTTAAACGATTACTAAACCTTCCTCCACTAGATAGTAATCTTTGTCGGGGTCTAGAAAGTCTCCACCTAAACAAAGACGACAAAAGATGAATATAATTCACCTTGAGAAAGACGGAAAGTTTGAAAAGCGAGAAAGACGGTAATTTTATTATCAATACAGATAGAGGAAGATAAGAGGGGAAGGATAAGACAAACTTACGTGAATTTGAGCAAGAAATGAGCGAGATATGACGATTCTAAGCTTGGATGATTATGGAAGCTAGGTTTTTGGTTTATTTCTTAAGGAAGAAGCAAGTGTTGTGTTTGTGTGAATGAATTAGGTTAGGAGGTAGTATGAGGGAGTTTGAGGGAAAAAGTCAAGAAAAAAGTCAAAGACGACTTAAGACGGGGTTCACATGAAATCTCGCGAAAAATCGAAATACGAACTTGGAAATTCTAAATTCGACTCGGAAAATTAAATTCCAAATTAAAACTAAATTTCGCTGAAAAGTATCCGTAAAATATTTTTACTATAAAAATAGGGTACATTTGCGGGTGTTACAGTAAGGTTGAATGAGTTGGCTAGGACTTCTTAACCCATTAGTGATTTAATCTTTTGAACTTAGGATTTTAGTAATATTAGAGTGTCTTGAGGATCATACCTAGGTTGGAGCTAGTTGTTCTAAGTGCAAATATTTGGATGATACCTTGAGTTGTGAAATGCCCTTGAGACAAAGTGACTTCTTGTGATTTTCTAGTGTGTATTTTTGGGTATATGCTTGGTGGAAAAATACTTGGCTATGACGGTGATGACTTAGGATTATGGACATGAGTGAAATCTGGTTAGATGAGCTATGACGGTGATGACTTAGGATGTTGATGATGACATTTTGTTTGGTGTTCCACCTTGTGGGCTATAGGAGTTGAAAAGAGATTAGTATGAAGAATTCCTTCTTAGTCCTTCGGTTTTGAAACCATTGAGTTTGTGTCAAATTTTGGAGTTAAGAGAATGTTATTATGTTTGAGTTGCGATTCCGCAATTGGGAATCTGTGTTATATGAAAGGATGGATGAATTGGGTTGTAGTCGTTTTGTCGAATTTAGATGTACCTTACTTTGATGATTTGTGGTACGATGGTCCCTTGTGAGAGACCTTTGTTATCGGGATGAGTTGCGTTGTTATCACCATAAGTTTGAAAGGAGAAATTTTGTGGATTAAACCTTTAACCTTTACTCGTGCTATTATCCCTTTTCATTTCCATTATTGCAAGTTTTTGTCAAGATTGATGTTTAAGAAATCGCATGCTTGTATCTTATTTCTTACTCGGATATCTTCATAACTCTACTATCTGCTTCGTCTCTTGCTTATGACCTCGTTATTTTCAGCGTTCCTCTCTTGTAACCTCGTGCCTGATTATTCTCGTGTTCTCCTTGAGACTCCTTATCGTTCTCTAACTCGTTGCTGCTTCATCTTTTCTCAAGTGGATTGGATGTCTCGTTTGTTTGGCTTAGAGAATCAATGTAATGTATTTTGGGATTCTTAATCTAGAATATGTGTCTTTGGATTGAGCAAATTTCATGTTGTACTTGACCATGGGAAGTAGAACTTAAGCTCTAGGATGGATCCTAATAGTGATAATGTATCCTCTCTTGGTGGCTTTAGATTTTCGAGTTTGATGTGGTGGTGTTAATTCAAAGTTCAAGTTTATTGGAATGGTAGTTCAGTTTTGTTATTATCATAATAGTTGCCTTGGAGATCATTTGGGAATTAGATGTCTCTAAATGTTGGATTCTAAAAGATACTTTACTTTGGTAATTAAGACTGGTCACATTTTCGTAAGTAAAGATCAATGCATCTTGACTTATAGGTGAGCTGGATGATTTGAATAGTTGTATCATCGCCATGTGCTTGGCCATACAGTACTTGGAATTTGTAATTGACTTCTCTTGAGATTTTTTGGTTTCTAAATGAGAAATTCCTTTAAGTTTAGGATAGTGAGCCTAGAAGTAATTCGAATCGCAGAAGTGGAATGATGAGCCCATTCATCTTATGATTGGTGTTAATTATGCTTTTCTAGATATGATTATCTATGCTTGTGGATTCGAGTGTAATAATTGATTAGACTAAAGATGTACATGCTTTTCATGTAGATTATTTGATTGTGGCCCTTGTCGATAGACCTAATGCTACTTGGATACTAGATATATGGGTTCGTAGTTCGACCTGATGATTGTCAAGGATTTTGTAGGATCAAATGATTAGAAGAGGTTAAGGTATGATCGAGATGAGTTACATTCTCTTGACGACTAGCTTATTAGCAATGTTTGCGATGTTAAATGGATAAAGCCCTCAGAATGATGTGGTTATGGTTGGGTTTGGCAAAAATGCCCGAGAAGTTGACCATGATGAATTTGGTATTTTGAGTGGAGTGTTTAATATCTTTCTCAGTTTTTAGGCTTTCTCTCTTTTTGAGCGAAAGCTTTGCCGTTCATTTCTCTCTTATCTAACTTGTCATGCGCTCTTTCGGGAATAAAACATATCTTTGTATGTCTTTCATCTGTCGTTACCCTTCTAGTTGACTTTCTATCTAATGGCTAATCTGAGGACTTAGTCCTTGATTCCGCTCATGTTCTTTTCGATCAGCCTTTTTGTTTCATTTTACCCGTTGTGTTTATCTTTATTACCATGATTGTGAGTTTGATGCTCAAATTACTTCTATGTGTGTGAAATGTCTAGTTGTCTCGGGTTCGTGCATTGAGAAATTTTTCAAATTTTTATGTTGTGTTTTTTTAAATTTATCCTTTTTAAAAGAGTTTAAAAATGAATTTTTCTACTTTCGTTTTGCGAAAATGGCGTTATATTACCCTTATTTTTGATTCTGCGTTTGGTTGAATGCTACAACTTGTTATTGGAGACGTCTAATGACAGGTTCTGCAATTATCAACGTGTGATTTTATTTTAATTTTGTCTTTACTTTGGAATGATAGTGTTCTTGTGTGAAAGACAAGAACTATTTTGTTCCCCCAGGAAGAGACTGGCGCCTTCGAAAAAATTTGGCCCTTCGACTATTCATCTTCTAAAAATAGACCCAACAAATATCTCCTTTTTCCTCCTCAAATTTCAGCAACATATTTATTCACCATCATCTTCTTCCTCAAACAACTAAAACCACCATTAAACCTTCATAACTTCCTAAACTTAAGACGGATGCCATTTTTCCGTCTCTCAACGAAACTTGACGATTTTTGCATTAATCTTTTCCTCTCATCCTCCTCTTTCTTTTCATAACATAAACTATCGATTTCCTCCAACTTTTTATAAAACCCATTTAGTAGATCTAAACTTAAGACGAACATAACTTCTTTGTTTCTTAACGTAATTCAATTCCGTTTAATGTTTCAGAATCCTCTTACCATTCTCTTTCTTTTTAGCTAATAAAAGTTCGAAACTTTTAACTTTATTTTTAGACCGTCTTTCACCATATTTCGGTTTTGGGTTCTTGTCACTTTATTTATCGGGAAAAGATGTACTTTGAAGATTTTTGGTCAAGGGATTCGTGTACATTGATGGGTAGCTTGGGAATCGAGTATTTGAGGTGCTAATCGAGGTAACGGTGATGGGTTACACGATATCATTATGTGTTTTATGTGTTGATTGTAGTATTTATAAGTGAAAGATGAATTCTATGTGTTAGTCTCATATGAATATGCGTTAATTTAACATTCATATTATCTCATATGCTTATTCTTCACTAATCTCCTACTATGTTACATTTATGTTGTTAATTATATCTACTTATCATGCTTGAACTTGAGTTGAGTAATAAATGTGCCTTTGTTTGTCTTAATTGATCTTGTCTACTGATTGGACATGTTTAGGATTCATTAATTGTGGTTTGTCGTTGATAAATGTTGTTGGAATTAAATGAGTATCAAAGGATTTGGAGTATTGGTTGTTGTTTAAGTTGATTTTCGAGCATGTTGTCCCATTCGGCCGACCGGCCGCCGGTCACCCCAACCGGCTGGGAACCTCTTAATGTGAAATTGGACAATTTGGTGATTTTGGTGATGTGTTAATCCCAGCCGGCCGTCCCGCCGCCGGTCCTTCCAACCAGCTGGGCACACCTGTATGTTTGGTCGATATTTTATTTAGATGTGTGTCTCAGCCGGCCACCCGGCATGAGACCGGCTGAAATTTGCCCTCTTCTATTTTTCGTAATTTTTCTCAATTTGGCCTATGACCCCAGCAGGGTAGCCGGCAGCCGGTCACACTCAGCGGATGGGGATCCCATGTAAATTTTTGTTGCTGTTAAGTGTTGCTGTGGTACCTGCCGGGTACCCGGTAGCCGTACCCGGTAGCCGGTCCCGGCTGACACCCCGTTTGACGTTTTCTCATTTCTTCTCCACTTGTCTTCACATGTAATAGTTTGTATAGTTTCTTTATCCCAAAAACTTACGTAATATCGTTAAATATTCATGTTTAGAATATATGATATCTCACATGTTTTGTGACGGTGTTTGATATGTCCTCTCTTAAATCGGTTTTACCATATGTAATCATTTGAGCACTACTCGTTGAGTGCTTTGAACTCTCATTTTCTTGCTATACCCTTATCCGCGTTAGACTGGAATGTCGGAGCGATGGGGGTGTATCCATGATGCTCGTATGCATGTTATAGTGGGGATATGACGACGTTGTTAGGAGATGAACGCAATGCGTTGATCGACCCGGCCGTCAAATGTTGTATCCTTGCGAAGTGGTATCATTGCTTGTACCGTACTAGCTTGACTTTTGACTATAGATCTCTTTCCGCCTCTTTCGTGTGGTTTAGCCGAATTTGCGGTACTCGACGTCCTTTGTGTTGATCGAGTCTTGGATGTGGAACATCATACCACATGTCGAATCGGGAAATGACTTATCCCAAGCGTCTGGCCAGGTTTATACAAGGACCGTATTATTATCGTCGTCCTACCGAGAGGATTAGAGTCTTGTGTGTGCGAAACGCCTTATCACACACAGTTGAGGGGAACGCCTTACCCCGTGGACATGTTTAGCTTGGTCATGAGTATACGAAACGCCTTTTCGTATGCGGTTTAGGGAAACGCCTTATCCCGTGGACTTACATTGACATGTCTTGCTATTGTAAATGATGCTATTGCGTATCATTTACCGTGAGAGTGTGTATGCTTATGTTTGATCATATAATGGATTATATACTTGATTGATTGGATTACTATGATTGGTTTGTATGTCGAGTCCCAAACCTTCTCAAGAATATGTAGTTAATGGTGAGATGCAAGCCCTTAGTGTTCTATATGGGTTGCCAAGGGGAGTCTTCCCCAAGTCTTGTATTGCATGATGATGATGGATGATGGTTTCCTTTACTCGTATATTGTTTTTATCATAATGTTATTCTCACATTTGGCATGATATATATGTTTGCATGATGACACATGATTACATGCTTGTTTATGTGCGTTTTCATGTGATATGGATGGGAGAACCCTGAGTTACTCCCCAGCTACTGTGGCGTTCATTTTTAATGAATAAACATGTTGCAGGTTGGTGTTTGCTTGGGGTTGTGGCGAGTGAGGTAGCGAGCGTCGTTCTTACAGCGATTCACCCTTAGCGTGTAGTTTATATTAGTTTATTATCTTCACTGGGTTTTATCAAGGGATCGATGTCCCTTGTATTCATTTAAGATATAACTGCTATAAACGATTTATTAAATTAAGTTTTGGTTTTATAATATAGTGACAATCGCGGTTTTGCTTTATTATCTCCATAACTTTATAATCTTAAGACGGATGTCATTTCTCCGTCTCTCAATGACACTCGACCATTTTTACATTAAGCTTCTCCTCTCATCCTCCTCTTCATTTTCATACCATAAAATACCCATTTCTTCCAACTTTTTTTTCTATATAAAACCCATTTTCTAGATCTAAATGTAAGACGAGCATAACTTCTTCGTTTCTTAACGTAATTCGATTGCGTTTAATGTTTCGGAATCCTCTCACCATTCTCTTTCTTTCTAGCCAATAAAATATAGAAACTTTTAACCTTCTTTTAAGACCGATTTTCCAGAAATTTCAGTTTAAGCTTTTACTATATTATTTGTCGGTAAAAGAGTGGACTTTAAAGATTTTGGGTCAAGCGATTCGTGTAGATTGATGGGTAGCTTGGGAATCGAGGATTTGAAGTGCTAATCGAGGTAACGTAGACGGGTTACTCGGTATCACATCTTATGTGTTTAAGTGTTTAAGTTAGATTTTCACATGAGATATGAGTTTATTAGGTTATTCTAGCATAATTATATGTTTACTAATCGATTATATGTTGGAATTCATCTTATATGCGATGCTCGTGGAAATTGATGTTAAAGTTGTTGAATTCATCTTATTATTGGTTAAACGCAGGTTTAGTATCATGAATGATGATTCCATGATGCTTTAAATGCTTTAAATTACATGGGTGCCCCAGCCGACCCACCGGTTGCCGCCCCCAAGACCGGCTAAGAGTCCCCTGATTGTTGTTGGTTGAATTTAATGGATTTTTAGTATATGCGTGCCCCAGCGGGGTGGCCGGCTGTCGCCTAACCGGCTGGGAGCCTTTCCTTATGTCCTTTGTCGACTTGTTCATGTTGTTGTGCGTGCCCCAGCCGGCCCACCTGCTGGGAGCCTTCTTCCCCTTTCCTTCTTTCTTTTCTCGGTTGACCTATGACCCCAGCAGAGTAGCCGGTCGTCGGTCACACCCACTGGCTGGGAGTCCCTGTGATGTTTTTGTTGTTGTTTTGTGTGCCGTGGTGCCTAGCCGGGTATCCGGCCGCCGGTCCCCATGACCGGCTGGGACCCCATGTACCCTTCTTCGCATTTCTTTTCCACTTGTCTTCACATGTATTAGTTTGTATGGTTTGTTTATCTTATAAACTTACGTAATAACTTTAAATATTCATGTTTAGAATATATGATATCTCATATGCTTATATCACATGTTTTATGACGGGTTTTGATATGACCCTTCTTGAGTCGGTTCTACCTTACGTATATGATTTGACCACTACTCGTTGAGTGCTTTGAACTCTCATTTCCCGGCTACACCTTACACTCGTTAGACTGGAATGTCAGAGCGATGGGGTGTATCCTTGATGCTAGTAGGCATGTTTTAGTGGGGATATGACGACGTTTTTAGGAGATTAACACAATGCGTTGATCGACCCGGCCGTCAAATGTTGTATCCTTGCGAGGTGGTGTCATTGCATGTAGCGTACTAGCTTGACTTTTGACTATAGATCTCTTTCCGCCTCTTTTGTGTGGTTTAGCCGAATTTGGGGTACTCGACGTCCTTTGTGTTGATCGAGTCTTGGATGTGGAACGTGATACCACATCTCGAATCGGGAAACGTCTTATCCCGAGAGTCTGGCCAGGTTTAGACTAGGACCGTATTATTATCGTCGTCTTACCGAGAGGATTAGATTCTTGTGTGTGCAAAACGTCATATCGTACACGGTTCAGGAGAACGTCTTACCCTGTGGACATGTTTGTCTAACTCATGAGTATACAAAACTTCTTATCGTATACGGTTCAGGGAAACATCTTATCCCATGGATTTACATTGATTTGTCTTGCTATTATACATGATGCTAGTGCGTGTCATTTACCGTGAGAGTGGGTATGCTTATGTTTGATCATATGATGGATTGTATACTTGATTGATTTGGATGCATATGATTGGTTTGTATGTCGAGTCCCAAACCTTCTCAAGCATATGTCGCTAATGGTGAGATGCAAGCCCTTAATGTTCTATATGGTTGCCAAGGGGAATCTTCCCCGAGTCTTGTATTGCATGATGATGATGGATGTGGTTTCCTTTACTCGTATATTGTTATTATCATAATGTTATTCTCACATCCGGTATGATATATATTTTTGCATGATGACACATGATTACATGCTTATTTATGTGCGTTTTGATGTGATATGGCTGGGAGAACCCTGAGTTACTCCTCACTAACTGTGGCATTCATTTTTAATGAATGAACGGGTTGCTGGGTTAGTGTTTGCATGGGGTTTTGGCGAGTTAGCTAGCGAGCGTTGTTCTTACAGCGATTCACTCTTAGCGTGTAGTTTATATTAGTTTATTATCTTCATTGGGTTTTATCAAGGGATCGATGTCCCTTGTATTCATTTAAGATACAATTTGTATAAATGATTTATTAAACTAAGTTTTGGTTTTATTATATAGTAACATTCGCGGTTTTGCTTTTAATGTTTTTAAAATCCCGTATTTCTCGGCTGCAAATCTAGGTGTTTACTTTACTGCGAAATCGCGGGGTGTCACATAAACTCTCAGTTTATTCAATCATTCATAATCTAAAATCTTCATCTTAAAAAGAAGGATACAAGACTCCCTAGTTATAGCTAAATAACACTCCTAAAACAGAATAAGGAAACAAGCTTTCTTAGACCGACTTTCCTAATTTTACTCGTGTGATAACACGACTACCATGACACTAATTGCCTTTTTAGTACTCCTTAAACTATTAGGAAAACATGAACTAAACTAATTTATAGAAAATAATTATCTCCATCTAGAATTAAGAAACTAGAAGAGTTTCATAAAACGAATAAGACCCGAATTAGGACACTAGTAAACATTCCTAAAACTAATAAGGCTCGAATAAGAACATAGATATGACAACCTTCCTTGCGCTTGCCTATGCGCCTTCCTTGTACCGTCATTAAACTTCATTGACTAGTCGTCATGTCCCAAACATGTGTAAGATCCACGTTACTTTTGCTTGGATATCAAGGAATCGAATAAACAATTATTGAGACTGTAAGAACAAATAAGTTTTGTACCTTTAAATTCGATAACTTTCATTCACTCCTCGTCACCGTATTCATCAAATATTGATCGTTGTTGTAAATCTAAAGATGATATAATGTCATCTTGGAGTTGTTCATTGAAAATTAACTCATCCTTCCTTTCCTTATATACAAACATAGAAGACTCAACCTTCACCTCTTCTAATGTAGGTGTGGTTGTTATTTCGGAATAGTTTGTTCTCATTTGTTGTTGGATACAAATAAGATGCCGCTATTTTGCGAACGATATATACTCTTCATTCACACATGAAAAATACGTATGACCAAATCCATGACACTTAGTACATCACGCTAGATCTTCACTTCCAATTCTTAGACACCTAATTTCTCGTGCCCGCCTCAAGATGAACAAAATTTCATCTTTGTACTTTCTATCTTTTTGCAATGCTGGATCGTCAAGGTTTAGGGAATTCAAATGCCGAAGATCCGACACCACTTATGATACGAATCTTAATCAAAAAAATAAGACGCGTAGGGTTGCAGCGGATAATCTCAGACTGTACAACTCGTTGGATTTTTCAGATAACGATTCGGGTACAAATTTGATCAAAACAAACATTCTTGGGGACTGTATGATCCGTTTTCAGAGTACATGAACTTTTTATGTGATTTTATATTTGTAAACGTAAATAAAGTAGCAAGGATGTTTTGTAACAACCCGAAAAGTACCCAATTTTTCTAGTAAAAATATTTACTAACACTTTTCAGCAGACTTAAGTTTTTAAAATAGAATTTATTGTTACGAGTCGTATTTTGAAATTCCGAGTTCGTATTTGGAATTTCTGAGAGATTTCATGAAAATCCCGTTTTTAGTCATCTTTGACTTTTCTTGACTTTTAAGTCGTCTTTGACTTTTCTTGACTTTTTAAAGTCGTCATTGACTTTTCTTGACTTTTAAGTCGTCATAAACTTTTCTTGACTTTTAAGTCATCTTTGACTTTTCTTGACTTTTAAGTCGACTTTGACTTTCGTTGACTTTCCCGACTCGCCTTGTAATTTTGAAGACCGAAATTTTATTTAAAAAAATAATATTTTTGATTTATTTTTATTTAGATTTATTAGAATTTATGAGAATTTAATAAAATTATTTTGAATTTATTCGGAATTTATAATAAGGTTTTACGGTTTAAACCCGGGAATCATTTAACTATTCCCGACTCATCGTAAATCCCGAAACAAACCCGAAACTCGACTTTGGCATGAGTCACACGCCCATGTCATCGTTTTCCACTCACATGAGATATTTTAATTGTTTTGATTAAACTAATACAAATATCTTAGATATTTGTTACTTTATCGATCCGTCAACGGAAATTACGCAAATCGATTACAAAGCAACCCGACTATCACTAACCCACACGGCTCTCCTACCCTCTCTTAGGCCTTGATATTTTCATTACTTTTGATTACAATATCATAATATCTAGATATTTAGTTTAATTAACTTAATATCGAATTATATTTAATCGATTACCGTAATATAATTATTAAACGCGAGTCAATTTCGTAACAACAATTTCAAAACCCGACTCATTATTTTGTCTATAAACACACGGCTCACTCAACCAGTACTCACTAACAACTTTTCATTTTACAACAAATCAAATTAAGATCAAATTAATCGTTCTTCAACGTTTTTCATTCGTTCTTGAGCGTTCTTCATCCGTTCTTCGTCGTTCTTGAGCAAAATCATCATAAAACCTTCATTTCTTAATTAAATCCGTCCTAACTTATATTTCTAGAATCTCCTCTTCGCTCTCCATCTTCAAGTACGGTTTATTTTCAATTCCGTCAAAATCGTTTTCAACATTTAATTATGGAAAATCAAGTTTTAATTCTAATAATGTTTTTCTTGTCATTTCTTATAGGGGAAGATTTTGAAGACGAGTTTGGAGACTCGTATATTTTGGGTGAAGATTAGTAGACGGGTTTATTATTTTATACTTCTTATTTTGGTGCTAATTGATCTTGCTAGCTAAGGTAACGATTCCGAGTTACTCGACGAATATATGTTACATAGCTTTTGTTTCTTTTGTTTTTGGTTCATCTTTTGTTTTTGGTTCATGTTATTATGATTTATGGATTTTTGGTAGTAACATGATAAGTAGTTATTTTTTTTTCATGTTGTATGAATTTATAACAAGTTTATTGTTCTTGACATATTTTTATGATTTGTCATAATCATGATTTTTGTATGATTGATGGTTGAATTGGATGTTAAAATGGTTGTTGATTAATTAAAACATGTTAGAAATAATATGGTGTGAATGATGGTGGTGGCCGGAATAGGTGGCCGGAGAAACCAGCCCAAACCGGCCGGTTCAGGCCCGGTTCAGGCCGGTTCAGGCCGGTCCTGGTCCGGTCTGGATTGGTCAGGATTTGGTCCATGGGTGTTGTGTCGATGTTTGATTGTTTGGTTGTTGTTTTGACGGGTTTTAATTATGTTAAGCATGCGGGAAATATTAAGAAACGGTTTTTAGTAAAACCGATTAAAAGCCAAAACAGCCCAAAACCAGGCCGTGGGGCCCAGTCCAGGCCCGTGTCAAGTCGGCCCAAATCAGCCCGTGGGTCCCCTTACTTAGACTCGTGACGGTTTTTGAGTTATTGTTATTTTATCGCGTTTTGTAATAATTAGCAAGCGAGAAATATTAATAAGTAAAATATTTAATTAAAAGGTTTTTCATTAAATTATTATTTCTCACATGTTAGAAATTATAAGACGAGATCGTAGTTTAATTTAATATCCTTTAAGTCAAGCGGGTTTTTAATAAGATTTAATTCACATGTTAGAAGTTTTAAAATGACATGTAATGAATATGTTGATTTTTATGTCTAAGTCTATGTGGTAAAGACTCTGTTTCTAGCCGGTTTGACCAAACGGGTTTGGTCAAACTAAGATCTAGTCAGCCCCGTTTTGAATGATGACCCGTCGCGGGACTCGGGTCGGGGATTTGTCTTCAAGTAAGATTTTATTTAATTATTGAATTAGCCTTAGTAGATATGAGGCGATATGATATTTGAATATGATTTATATGCAATTAGTCACATGATAGGAAGTGTTTCCGTGACGGTTTGATTGTATGATATGTGTCGTGTTGACTAAGTACCCATAGAGAATTATGAGTATATGGCGTCTTGACCATTCTAATTCTAAATGAGTAGCTTGGACCATGACATCGATAGGCCGTACTATCTTTAACGAGTATATGTTCACCTGTGATAGCTTTTGTGTCTCGGACTGTGGGTTTATATCCAAGTCGGGGCATGGCTGCCAGTTCCACTTTGGAATGGAGTAAGCTTAAGTTACTAGCCATCTGATTAGGGGCTCCACTAGTAGAGTTCTCATGTACGTTATGTCATGGGACGGGAATGGAATAGCTGTGTGTCGGGCCAGGTCTGATCAGTATAGACTAGGATGTTTTCCTACCTCGGTATTATGCTCGAGTTACAGAAGTCGATATTGACTGTAAACTAGGCAACTTATGCCTGTTTGTAGAAGTATGGTTTTTCATGTTGTATGTTATGATTCTATTGTTTAGAGGGTGAGATGCAAGCCGGCTAAGATTGATAGAGTTTGGATTCCCGATTGTTAACTGATTCACATGATTACGTGTTGATTAGGGTTTGAGTGTATCAGGGCCATTTTACATGGTAACCGCTGAGCCAGCATACCAGCTTCCCTACCTTGTGTTATATTTTATTATCGGATTCACATGATAGCTTTCATATGCTAGGTTATATGTTAGTTAATTTTTTCATAACATGAAAAGCATATCATATATGTTAAAGTTTTGTATTTCTATATACGTTACTTTTATGTTTTTCATGTTTCATTAAACTCGACATTTCGTGGCTGGGAGAACTCGGAGTTACTCCCCACTGACTGTGGCTTCCGTGTTTATATTTAATGCGGTCGAACAGGTGGTGAATGCATATTTGGGGTACAGTGACGAGCTAGCGAGCGAAGTATTTACCTTGGACCTATATTCGGTTCATAGTTTGTATATTATTATACACTCTTTTATTTCCGTATTTATACGGGAGATATGTCTCCCGTCTTGTATATTTCTTTTGTAGAATATTATTTCCGTTTTGTAATGACTCTTTTATTTTTATGACACCTTCGTTATGTTTTATTATCTTTTATGTATTTAAATAATTTTTTTTTCTTTCCGCAAATTTGAGGGTGTCACATGTTTGCTTCGAATTTTATCAAGAAATCGAACCAATGGGATATTTATTCGATCTAGACCTATAGAACGAGTAATGGTGAGAACAATAAAGATCTATTGATTGCTACCCGTGTTAATGATTGAAAACGCATCAAAACTAAAGATATTGGAATGAAACTCGTCGATCCTTGTTTACAACCTTGTAAAGTTAAACTCGGTTTATTGAATAATTCATAATCTATAATTTTCATCTTAAAATTTTGGTTACAAGACATTCTATTTATAGCTAAACAACACTCCTAAAACAGAATAAGGAAACAAACTTCCTTATACCGACTTTCCAATTTCTACTCGTTCGATAAAACGACTACCATGACACTTGTTGCCTTATTAGTGAAAGTCCTAGACCTCTAATTAGACTCCTCTAATTAGTTCATTAAATTACATTAACTTAATGATTTAGGATCTAGTTTTCATTCATGAAAATATAAAAGCCTAAAATAAAAGATAAGACGAAAATATCCTTACATTGGGATTTTTTGGTTCAATATGGGCACAATAAGAACTCCTACTTATTGTTCTTGAGCATGAAATTAATGGATGATCCTCCATAAAACAACCTCCAAAGTAGAAGGTCTCCTTCTAGTTGCACCCAAGATTAAACCCAAATAATCTTACCTTATTATTAACTAGATAATAAGTAAGACAAAATACTACTAATATTATTGTATTACTACACTAGTAACATGTAGAGAATATTAGTGTATAAGAGAGTTTAGAGAGAAGTTGAGTTTAGAAAGAGAAGTGGAAAAATAAGCAAAATGAAGTCAACCAAAAATGAACAACAATTGTCCTTTTGAAGGCTCTTTGGCCGGCACATATAAGCTCCAAGAGGGCTCCATTTTGCTCATTTTATTCTTTGTATAAGATGGTAGAGTGTAGGTAATGTATTGATGATTAAAGCATGAAAGTCATGTCACAATCAAAATGGAGTATTGTGTAAGAAAAGAACAATAATCATGCCCTTTGCACATGTACAAAACCGGTGCACATATGTCCATTAAGGACCATTTTGATTTTTGATATTTGTCCCACAAATACTTATTAATCATATGCTTAATTATCTTGTATAATTAAGTGTTAATTTGATCATATAACAATTATATGACTCAAATTAATAATCAATATACAATCAACTTTTAAGTGATATTTAACCATTATATCAATATATAATGGGTTCCACAATGTCCAGTTAATTTATTTTACAACTCTTTGTAAATATAATTAACTAATTACCTCTACCTCAAATTATATGCATAACCTCAACTAATTTAATGAATTAACGATTAATCATTAAATTAAATCTTATTTAATCGTATTAAAATAAGACGTAAAATTTATTCAGTCAGTTATCGTATAATTGACTAATAAACTTAAGTGGAATGAGTTCCCAACTCAATTTCCAATAAATAACTCTCGTAACTTAACGTACATATCAAGTATATGTAATGCACTAATAAAACTGTATCGTATACAAATAATTAGTATTCTATTTTGGTCTCATCCTATAGGTGTGACCTAAAGGGATCAGTTGATCAACGCCGTCATACGACAATAACGTCAAACTCTAGTCAGCCAAGCGTTACCGATTAACGTTAATCCACTGACGTGAAGTATCAAAATATACTAATCATGCCACGTATATTCCAAATGAGATTTATTATATAAATGCACTATTGTGGAGGACACTTACTCCAACAATCTCCCACTTGTCCGATACAAGTTGTGCATGTAGCAACACTATTGCAGATAACTCCTCCTCCTACAACTTCTCCCACTTGTCTCGACAAGTTGTGTGCTACCGATTCTCTTGTCTCTTTTGTTTCACATCCTCCCACTCATTGCAAGGTGTCTTAGAGGTCGCACTTGCAATTGAAAATTATAAATAGTGTGGTTTTCTTGATCTGGGAGAGTAGTCTGTCTGACCGGAAAATCTACCAGAGATCTCTTCCGAGCGTGGCCACGCATTTTCAGTTACTACTCCTCGAGTGGCCCGAAGATGTTAATACCCAACGTGGGTGGACAATTCCTGTTGACCCATCTTACACTGTATGATGCAGATCACCATGACCCAGAAGATGTCCATCAGCCTCCTTTCACGGCACGACCTAGGACAAAAACCAAAGTCAATCGGAAACTACACCGACTCAGGTAAATGGTCGCCAGTCTAAAGAATCGACTCATAGGAATAAAATAGAAATCCCCGCCACGACCAGGCTTCAACAATTTTGATAAGGGACTCTATTATGGTCACTGCCCGACAGAGTGTCTCCACAGTCTGTCTATGTAAACGACCAGTCATCTCCATGACCCCATGGTGCTGAACCAACCATCGATCGACTTACAATCTAGTCACTTCGAGACGTCACCTCAAATGAGTGACTAGGGACAAAAACACTAAGTTCATCCTGTTCACTTGAATTGGGTTCAACCTTTCTTTCAACCAATTCGGATAAACAAAGTATTAAAATTTAGTCAAACTAAATAAAGGAGTTTTTAATGAAACTCTAACAATGAATGCGATTATCAAATATTTGGAAAAATTGATACGCTATCAATAATTTCATATTCATATTCTCTAGCAATTCAGGTACATATTTCAATCCCCTATTAAAATGACATGACTATCATGTTCAGCCCTGCAAAAGGCATGGCTAATGGATTAGCAATACTTGCATCTTTCCCATCGTTCTGATTGCTATTTCTCTTTGTCTACGTAATCTCATATTACATAAAACTTTCTGAGTACGTGTCTAGGTTTGAATCTAGACTTAGGACTCTTGGCCTAAAGGTAGCTCCCACTGTTTTACCAGTATCATGGGATAGGATATACAACTATAGGAACTACTTCTAGTCCCTCCAATACTGTCGAATCCAAGCTACTTTCATATGCATCATCATATGATGCAATGTACTCTATTTTCGTTGTGAAATCCGCAATGATAAACTGCCTGGAACATTTCCAGCGAATAAATGACATTTATATTTGAAAGTGTCATTCCTACTTGGAACCTTTCCAATAGTCTTTTCTGCTTGGAACCCTTCCAACAGATAAATCTTCTACAAAACACAGCCAGTTCGTGATTTCAGATCACTTTGATCAGTTTGGAAACTGAAGTCTGTGTAACCCCTTACACACAACTCAATGTAAACTCCAAACACATGGAACATATCTTTAGTCCTTCGCAAGTACTTAAGGATGTTCTTTATGGCTGTCAAGTGACTCTCACTTGGATTTGATTGCAAATGATCCGTCATACTTAAAGCATGCGAAATGTCGGATTGAGTATACATCACAGCGTTTATATTATAATTGATCCCGCAGCGGAAGCAAAAGGAATCAATTATCATGTATTCAACTTCCTTGAACTAGTCAAAGATCTTATCAATATAAGAATTTTGACTTAATGCTAATATCCTTTTAGATTTATCTTCATAAATCTAGATATCTAAAAGATGTATTCTACTCCTCCAAAATAATCCATCATCTAAGATGATCAATATGTCTCCACATATAAGACTGATGCACACCACATTACTCCCACTAAACTTCATGTATAAACATAATTCCTCGAAATATCGAGAAATATTTTACAACATGATTGACACACTAATTCCAACTCTTTAGTTCTTACTTAAGACATCCTCTTAAGCTTGCAAAATTAACTTAGGATAGTTAGGATCTACGAACCCACAGGTGAATATAAAATATTCTACCTCTTCTAGAATCATATTCAAGAAAGTGGTTCTTGTGATCCAATTATCATCATACTATTATGAAATGCTGTAATAGCTAAGTATATTCGAATGGATCGAAGAATTAAGGTTGGTGCAAAACTCTTTGCATACCAATTTATCTTTGAAAACATTTTAATGTTCATCCATGCAAATTTCGATCTTAAAAATCAATTTACATTAAAGAGGTCGTACTTCTTCAAGTAAAATTTATCAGGTCACATACCTAACCATCATGCATGGAGTCCATTACCAATCGTATGACTCTAAGCCATAGCAAGAAGTTTGGACTAGAAACAGTCTTTTATAAGTCACATATTAGAATTTATCACTATTAAGGAGTGAAAATGTAACACCTGCAAATGTACCCTATTTTTATAAGTAAAATATTTTACGGATACTTTTAAGTGAAATTTAGTTTTAATTTAGAATTTAATGTTCCGAGTCGAATTTAGAATTTCCGAGTTCGTATTTGGAATTTCAGCGAGATTCCATGTGAATCCCATCTTAAGGCGACTTTGACTTTTTCTTGACTTTTCCTTATACATCTCATACTACCTGCAGCAGGAGCTCACCCAACGGGTCTTGATGATCAAGCCACAAAATAGACAAGCCTGACCCTAAGGACCCCTCAGATGGAGGCTCGAGTTACAAGGTCCAAACAACAAGCTATGACAAGCCAAGACCAAGCCATGCCAAGCTACAACAGTGAGGGAGATAGTCCAGGGCTCAGAAACCCATGCCAAGCCCCAACACAACCCACATTACCCACACAAGACAGAGACAAAGCCATTCAGGCTCATGCAGACCAATTCACAAACCCTACATCTAGGAGGTACACCAGAGCATCCCAACCACCCCTACCATGGGCTACCATCAAGTCAACCCCCTAAGCTACAAGTTTGCCCAGGACAAACCCTTTTGAAGTCTAGTAAAAACTCATGAAACAGACACCCCAAGTTAGAGTCCAGCAAACAATTAAAACAGAGAAGGTACAAGACAGTTTGTGGTTTCCTTTTGCTTAAGTCAACTTGTCCTCGTCCAAGGCAGGTCTTATCTAAAGTTCTAATAAGAGTAGAGAGTCCCAAGGAGCAGCAACACATGCAGGCAAAGCAACAAGGCAACAAGAACAACAGATTTCCATTTCAGGAAAACTCCAAAACTGCTTTATTTGCTTTTTGTTCAGTCTGTTTTTTGTGTCTTGTGTCTTTTCTTTATAGTTGTTGAGCTCGTCCTATTGTGAGGCTCTTAATTAGTGTCAGTAGTAGTAGTTTGAATCCTAAGCTGGCCCTTGGATGATCTGTACATCCAATGGCTCACAAGATATCAACCTCCCTATATAAGGAGGTCTGGTATGTATGTTTTCAGTTAGACTTTTATGAATGAATGAATTAAACTTTGAGAAATCCCTCAAATTTATCAAACTTGTGCTAAGAGCTGTACTTTGAAACAAGCCTGATACATCTCCAAGGTGTTTGATCAGTTCCTTGTCTTGTGAGTCAAGTTATATCTGTGCTTTGCTGTGGTTAACTTGCTTGTTGTTTGAGGCTAGTCTAGGGTGTTTGTGCTCTGCTGTAACACTTGAAAACTGTCTCTAAAACCAGTCTTTGAGTCCTTTTTCTTGTGCCTTGCTGTAGAGGAGTGTCTCTAAGTCATATCCTTTGAGTTTCCAGCTAAACAACTCACCCTCTCCAAAACAACATCCATTTGTTACTTGACATTGTTCTCAGTTTGAGTCAATCCAATCAAGTTTCCTTAAAACTTGTAAACCTTAGTAGTTTACACTCCAAATTGGTTATCAGAGCCTTGGTTGAGAGTCTTAGTGAGTTCATTTTCCCTAACTACATTTAAAAACACAAAAATAGCCCAATGAGTGAAGAGAAACTAGCAGGAGTAGAAGCAAGGATGGAGGATCTGGCCGGGATTGTAACCACCCTAACCAGAACCTTGGACCAGGTTATAGGCAACCATTTTCTTGCTGAAGGAAGAGGCAGAGGACGTGGAAGAGGCCAACGAGGAGGCAGAGGAAGGCCACCTGATGATGAAGAGTATCCAGACTCAGATGACTCAACAAGAAGCAGAGCTTCCATCCACAGGAACACAGACAAGCATCTTAAGGTAGATATCCCTGAGTTTTCTGGTAGTCTTAATCCTGATGACTTGTTAGAATGGCTAAGAGAAGTAGAAAGGATCTTTGAGTACAAATGATACAATGATTCTAAGTCTTTTAAAGTAGCCATCCTTAAACTGAAAGGGTATGCTTCCCTTTGGTATGAAACTATGAAAGGGTTAAGGGCTAGGGAAGGTAAAGAACCCATCAAGTCTTGGACTAAACTGAAAAAGAAACTGTTAGACAAATTTGGTGCTAAGGATTACACCCAGGATCTGTTTATCAAGTTGTCTAAGTTGAAACAAGGAGACAAACCTGTTGAATCTTATCTGAGAGAGTTTGAACAACTCACCTTACAGTGTGATATAAATGAGAAACCTGAGCAAATGATTGCTAGGTACTTAGAGGGTCTAGATAAGAACATTGCTAACAAGGTTAAGATGCAACCTCTGTGGTCATTTGATGATGTTGTCAACTTATCTCTGAGAATTGAGAAGATAGGGAAGACTAAGCCTGTTACACCAAAACCTGTTAGGCCTTTTCAAACCAGACCTTATAGTGGGTTTAGAGCCATGGATACCCCTAAGACAGCACCCCCACCTACCTTAGACAAGGGAAAGGGCATCATGGGTCAAAAGCCAAGCACTTCATTGACTGAGAACAGAATTAGGTGCTTCCAATGTCAAGGCTATGGTCATTTCAGGAAGGATTGCCCTTCTAAGAAGATCTTAACTATAATGGAAGTTGAGGCTTGGGAGAAAGAGGGTCTAGTTGAGTATGAGAGGGATGAGCCTGAGGTTGAAGAAGTGGTACCATACAATGGAGGGTTTGTAACCTTATTATAGATGGAGGTAGTTGTACCAATGTGGCTTCTGTTACTATGGTTGATAAGCTGAAGTTGAGCACTCAAGATCACCCTCACCCCTATAAGTTGAGATGGCTGAGTAAGGGAGCAGAGGTTAAGGTGGAGAAGCAATGCATGGTCCCTTTCTCCATTGGCAGTGTGTACAAGGATGAAGTATTGTGTGATGTGGTTCCAATGGATGCCTGTCACTTGCTATTAGGAAGGCCATGGGAGTTTGATAAAAGCTCCATACACCAAGGAAGAAGCAACACCTATTCCTTCAAGCATGGGAGCAGGAAGGTGACATTAGCCCCCTTGCCACCACATCAGAAGAGCTATGGAAGTCCTAGTGTGGCTGAAGACTTTAGTGGAGTCATGTTTCTATCTGAGTCAGCAATGGTCAAAGAGTGTAGTGAAGAGCAACCTATATTAATGCTTCTATCAAAAGAAGTTCAGGAAGAGGAAACTAATGTAATCCCTACAGAAGTTAAGTCCCTCATTGATCAGTTCAAGGAAGTGTTTCCAGATGAACTTCCTGATAGCTTACCACCTTTGAGAGGGATTGAACACCAGATAGACCTTGTGCCAGGATCTGTACTACCTAATAGACCAGCATATAGGTGTGATCCCAAGGCTACACAAGAGCTGCAGAAACAAGTTGGAGAGTTGATGAGTAAAGGGTTTGTAAGGGAGTCACTAAGTCCATGTGGTGTGCCTGCTTTATTGGTTCCTAAGAAGGATGGGACTTGGAGGATGTGCATAGATAGCAGGACTATCAACAACATCACAGTCAAGTATAGGTTCCCTATACCTAGGCTTGATGACATGTTGGATGAGCTGAGTGGCTCAAGGTTCTTTTCTAAGATTGATTTGAGGCAAGGTTACCATCAATTGAGGATCAGAGAAGGAGATGAGTGGAAGACAGCCTTCAAAACAAAGCATGGCCTTTATGAGTGGCTTGTCATGCCCTTTGGCCTGTCAAATGCCCCAAGTACCTTCATGAGATTGATGACAGAGGTGCTTAGGCCTTGCCTAGGGAGATTTGTGGTGGTATACTTTGATGATATCCTCATCTACAGCAAGAGCAAGGATGATCATTTGAGGCATCTTGAGGCTGTGTTTGAAATACTTAAGGAGAGTAAACTCTTTGGGAAGCTTGAGAAATGCACCTTCATGACTAAGGAAGTCAAGTTTCTAGGATATGTGGTATCTGGAAGGGCATTTCAGTTGATCAAGACAAGATCATTGCAGTACAGTCTTGGCCTATCCCTAAGAACATTACAGAATTAAGAGGGTTTCATGGCCTAGCCTCTTTCTATAGGAGGTTCATTAAAAACTTTAGCACTATTGCAGCACCCCTCACTGAATGTATGAAGAGAGGAGAGTTCACTTGGACTGAGAATGCCTTGCAGGCTTTCAAACACATGAAGAAGCTCTTGTGCAGTGCACCTATCCTCAGGTTGCCAAACTTTGATTGCCTATTTGAGGTTGAGTGTGATGCAAGTGGAGTGGGAATTGGAGCTGTCCTCATCCAAGAGATGAAACCTGTAGCCAACTTTAGTGAAAAGCTAAGTGGTGCCAAGCTGAACTATTCTACATATGATAAAGAGTTATATGCTCTTGTCAGAGCTCTAAGGCATTGGAGTCATTAGCTAAAGCCCAAGCCTTTTGTCCTACACTCTGATCACGAGGCATTGAAGTACATAGGAGGACAACATCAGCTCAGTCACAGGCATGCTAAGTGGGTGAAGTTCCTCCAGTCATTCACCTTTTCTAGCAAATACAAAGAGGGCAAACAGAATGTGGTGGCTGATGCTTTGTCTAGGAGGTACACTCTGCTATCAACCATGGAGCAAAGGGTTCTTGGCTTTGATTTCATGAAGGATATGTATCAGGAAGATCCAGACTTTGCAGAAGATTGGTTAGCACAGAAAGAGAGAACAAGGACCATTGATTCACCCTACAATTTGCAAAATGGATTCTTGTTCAAAGGAAACAAGCTGTGTGTTCCCAGAGGATCTTATAGGAGTCTATTGATCAAGGAGGTACATGGAAGTGGCCTTGGAGGACACTTTGGGGTTCAGAAAACTGTGGACATACTACATGATCAATTCTACTGGCCTAAGATGATGGGAGAAGTCCAAATAGTGCTCAGAAGGTGTGGAGTTTGTCAAAAGGCCAAGATTATTTCCAAGCAGGACCTTACACTCCCCTACCAGTCCCATGTAGGCCTTGGGAGGATGTAAGTATGGATTTCATAATGGCATTACCTAGGACAGCAAGAGGGAAGGATTTTATCATGGTGGTTGTGGATAGGTTCAGTAAGATGGCACATTTCATTGCTTGCAAGAAAACTGAGGATGCTGTGAGTGTAGCAGAGCTATACCTTGATGAGGTGGTGAGGTTACATGGAGTCCCAAGGACCATTGTGTTTGATAGAGACACAAAGTTTATGAGCCATTTCTGGAGAACATTGTGGAAGCTGCTTAACACTAGGTTGTTGTTTAGTACCTCCTATCACCCTCAAACTGATGGCCAAACTGAGGTGACCAACAAGACCTTGGGAAGGATCTTAAGGTGTATAGTCAGCAAAATCTCTCAAGGATTGGGACTTAAAGTTGGCTCAAGCAGAGTTCTCTTTCAATAGAGCTCCATCAGCAGCCACATGCCACTCCCCCTTTGAAGAGGTCTATGGTACTAACCCCTTAATGCCTTTGAGTTTGTCTAATGTGTGCAGGTCAGAGATCCACTATGATGCCAAGAAAAGGGTGGAACAAATGCTGAAACTCCATGAATCAGTCAGAAAACAGATTGAGAAAACTAATGATCTATACAAGAAGAATGCCAAGGTTCCTAAGACCAAGAAAGACTTTGCACCAGGAGACCTAGTATGGATCAACCTAAGAAAAGAAAGGTTCCCTTCCAAGAGAAAGAACAAGCTAGAGCCAAGAGCAGATGGTCCTTTTCAACTCATAGAGAAGATAGGTCCTAATGCCTACAGAATTGTCCTACCAGGAGAGTATGCAGTCCATGGGACATTCAATGTTGGAGATCTTAGTCCTTTCTTTGAAGACTCTGAGGGAGAGGAAGACACAGGCTTGAGGTCAAGCCCTTTTCAACCTGGGGAGGCTGCAGCAGAAGCTCACCCAAGGGGTCTTGATGATCAAGCCACAAACAAGACAAGCCTGGCCCCAAGGACCCCTCAGATGGAGGCTCGAGTTAAAAGGTCCAAACAACAAGCTATGACAAGCCAAGACCAAGTCATGCCAAGCTACAACAGTGAGGGACATAGTCCAGGGCTCAGCAACCCATGCCAAGCCCCAACACAACCCACATTACCCACACAAGACAGAGACAAAGCCATTCAGGCTCAGGCAGACCAATTCACAAACCCTACATCTAGAAGGTACACCAGAGCATCCCAACCACCCCCACCATGGCCTACCATCAAGTCAACCCCCTAAGCTACATGTTTACCCAGGACAAACCCTTTTGAAGTCTAGTAAAAACTCATGAAACAGACACCCCAAGTTAGAGTCCAGCAAACAATTAAAACAGAAAAGGTACAAGACAGTTTGTGGTTTCCTTTTGCTTAAGTCAACTTGTCCTCATCCAAGGCAGGTCTTATCTAAAGTTCTAATAAGAGTAGAGAGTCCTAAGGAGCAGCAACACATCCAGGCAAAGCAACAAGGCAACAAGAACAACAGATTTCCATTTCAGGAAAACTCCAAAACTGCTTTATTTGCTTTTTGTTCAGTGTGTTTTTTGTGTCTTGTGTCTATTCTTTATAGTTGTTGAGCTCGTCCTATTGTGAGGCTCTTAATTAGTGTCAGTAGTAGTAGTTTGAATCCTAAGCTGGCCCTTGGATGATCTGTACATCCAATGGCTCACAAGATATCAACCTCCCTATATAAGGAGGTATGGTATGTATGTTTTCAGTTAGACTTTTATGAATGAATGAATTAAACTTTGAGAAATCCCTCAAATTTATCAAACTTCTGCTAAGAGCTGTAGTTTGAAACAAGCCTGATACATCTCCAAGGTGTTTGATCAGTGCCTTATCTTGTGAGTCAAGTTATATCTGTGCTTAGCTGTGGTTAACTTGCTTGCTGTTTGAGGCTAGTCTAGGGTGTTTGTGCTCTGCTGTAACACTTGAAAACTGTCTCTAAAACCAGTCTTTGAGTCCTTTCTCTTGTGCCTTGCTGTAGAGGAGTGTCTCTAAGTCATATCCTTTGAGTTTCAAGCTAAACAACTCACCCTCTCCAAAACAACATCCATTTGTTACTTGACATTGTTCTCAGTTTGAGTCAATCCAATCAAGTTTCCTTAAAACTTGTAAACCTTAGTAGTTTACACTCCACTACCTCTTTAACCTATTTCATTTCCCACAACTCAAACTTACTTCTTCCTTAAGAAAACCAAAGAAAACCTTGCCTTCATTTTGATCCAATCTTTGAATCGTCATATCTCATTCGTTTCTTGCTCAAATTCACGTAGGTTCGTCTTATTCTTCCCCTCTCATCTTCCTCTATCCGAATTGGTAATAAAAATACCGTCTTTCTCGCTTTTTAAATTATCCGTCTTTCTCAAGGTGAATGATATTCATCTTTTGTATCTAATTGTAGGTGGAGACTTTCGAGAAATCGATTTTTAAAGACGCGAAAAAGGAAGGTGAAGGGTTACTCGATATCATTTCCGTGTTTACATGCTTCCTATGTTAAATTCGTATTTAGAATACGATTAGAAAGCTTAGGATTCATGTATTGGATGAGATTGGTTAGTTGATGATTGTTGATTGAGATACGTTGTGGTTTGTGGAATGATATGAGAAGTGATGATTTATGATAATAGTTGATGATGGTTGAGTTTAGAGCAAATTGGAGTTGTCTTGACCCAAGTCACGGTCGTGAAACTCAAGTCACGAGCGTGAAATAGTGGCTGATCAATTACCCTTGCGTAACAGAGTGTTTCACGGGCGTGAAATACAAGTCACGGTCGTGACTTGTGCAGTTTCACTGCACTAACCCCTTTTTGTAAAATGATCATACCTCCTTCGTTACTTTCTTGTTTTGGGCTTGTGACATCCCGTTGGAACCGTAAGAGGATAAGCAATGACCTCCATTTAGAATTTCTGCATTTGCATATCTACAACTCTAGTTATGACAGTTTGAATTGGACCCTTGTTTTACTTGGTTTCCAAACAACGTTGTTTTGGAGAGGTGATCTATGTTCTTATTTATTATGCTTCATAAACTTGTTCAAATAAACTTGTTCAAATGCTTATGTATCATGTATTGATTCATTTTTATTATAGTTAAACTTATATAACTCCCTATTCTCATGTTTTGTGACGGTTTTTGCTATGTCCCACTTTGAGTCGGTTTTTACAAATGTTACGGTTTGAGCACTATTTTGTTATGTGCTTTGTACTCTCATTTCCTTGGCTACCTCCACGTTTGTAAGGCTGGAATATCGGAACGGGGATGTATCCTACTGCTTAATTGCATGTGTTAGTGGGCATACGACGACGTTGTTGGGAGGCGAACGTTTTGCGTTGATCGACCCAGCCGTCAAATGTTGTGTACTTGCGAGGTGGTGTTATTTGCATGTAGCGTACCGCTTGTTATGAGGCTTGTGCTCTTTTCCGCCTCTTTCGTGAATTATCGACCGAATTTGGGGTACTCGCCGTGTATGATTGACCGAGTCTTGGATGCGAAACGTTTATCGCATGTCGAACCGGAAAATTTGATTTCGGGATTCTGGCCAGATTTAGACTAGGATCGGATATTTATATCGTCGTTCTACCGGAGGAAATTAGTCCACATATACGAAATGAATTGAATCGTGTATGCGTTCAGGGAAATGCTTATCCCGTGGATGCCTTTTAATCATACTT
>JAIUZE010016003.1:0-13316 GCA_022085475.1 Heliosperma pusillum | reverse complement strand
AGGCAACCGAATACGCTCACTAGGGCTTGCATCTCACCGTTAGCGGTATAAGTTTTATAAGATTGAGACTCGACAAACAAACCATGCCAAGTCATGTGAAGATCATAAGTAATCCATCATATAATCATTCATGTAATCATCCATCCAAACACACCGACACAATGACGACATCTCTCACGGTAAATGAAACGCACTACCACCGTGTACATGGCAAGTATGATTAAAAGGCATCCACGAGATAAGCATTTCCCTGAACGCATACACGATTCAATTCATTTCGTATATGTGGACTAATTTCATCCTGGTAGCACGATGATATAAATATCCGGCATGCAAGAAGAAGTATATGAGGAGTGTCAAATATTACAAACTAAAGTACGAAATACAACAAAGAGACGAAGTCTCTCAAAATGTTATAAATGTCAAAGTATTTAGCAAACTAGATAAAATCGTCTAGAGGTGTTTCAATCCAGGGACAACGCCCGCTAGCTCACACCCGAACCCAAAATAGCATATGCAAAAACCCATCCAAATCAAGCAACCTGTTCATCCATGAAAAACATGAACGCCACAGTCAGTGGGGAGTAACTCCGGGTTCTCCCAGCCATATCACATTAAACGTACATCAAAGGAAATACAAAAGTAGAAGCATGCATATATAGATATAAATGTGAAATACAATAAGTATAGATAGGTAATTCAATATATAATGATAAGAGCATATGGAATACAAATCCGAATCCATCATGTTATACAAAGACTCGGGAAAGACACTCTTAGGCAACCGAATACGCTCACTAGGGCTTACATCTCACCGTTAGCGGTATAAGTTTGATAAGATTGAGAGTCGACAAACAAACCAAGCCAAGTCATCCAATGATCAATCATATAATCATTCATCCAAACATAACGACACAATGACGACATCTCTCACGGTAAATGAAACGCACTAGCACCGTGAACATGGCAAGTATGATTAAAAGGCATCCACGAGATAAGCATTTCCCTGAACGCATACACGATTCAATTCATTTCGTATATGTGGACGAATTTCCTCCTGGAAGCACGACGATATAAATATCCGGTCCTAGTCTAAATCTGGCCAGACTCTCGGAATAAACCATTTTCCGATTCGACATGCGATGACATTTCGCATCCAAGACTCGGTCAATCATTGACGCCGAGTACCCCAAATTCGGTCAATAATTCACGAAAGAGGCGGAAAAGAGCTCAAGCCTCATAACAAGCGGTACGCTACATGAAAATAACACCACCTCACAAGTACACAACATTTGACGGCCGGGTCGATCAACGCAATGCGTTCGCCTCCCAACAACGTCGTCGTATGCCCACTAACACATGTATTTAAGCAGTAGGATACCTCCCCGTTCCGACAATCCAGCCTTACGAACGTGGAGGTAGCCAAGGGAATGAGAGTACAAAGCACATAACAAGATAGTGCTCAAACTGTAACATTTGTAAAAACCGACTCAAAGTGGGACATACCAAAAACCGTCACAAAACATGTGATACAAGCTAATGAAATATCATATATTCAAAACATCAATATTATAAGTCACTACGTAAGTTTATACGGAAAACGAATCATGCAAACTATTATAAATAACGAGTTTTAGAAATTATAAGAAATATACACAGCCGTGTTGCCGGCCGGTCAGAGGACCGGCGGCCGGTACCCCCGCATGCGCATCATGCCAAAACAAAAAATCACAAAGGAAATACAGTGTGTTCCAGGCCGGTCTGGGGGCCGGCGGACGGGCACCCGGCCGGGAGAATCACTACTCACAAAAACCAAACTTTCCTACTGATGTGTTCCCAGCAGGTGGGCAGACCGGCGGCCGGTCACCCGGCTGGGAACCCCAGTTCACCCGTGAGCAACAATTCAATGTTCAATCATTTTCAATTCTCATAATCTACTTCTATTAATTATCAACAATCAATATTCATCATTAACAATCATCAACTAACAATAATCATCATCAATAACATAAATCCTAAGTTTACTAATCGTATTCTAAATACGAATTCTAACATAAAAAGCATTTAAAACACGTAAATGATATCGAGTAACCCTTCACCGTTACCTTTATGCGTCTTTACTCCGCGTCAAGGTCCTCTTAAATTAAGAAATAGTCTTTGTCGGGATCTTGGAGGTCACCACCTACAAATAGTTAATAAAAGATGAATATTCTTCACCTTGAGAAAGACGGAAAGTTTTAAAAGCGAGAAAGACGGAAATTTTATTATCAATACGGATAGAGGAAGCTAATAGGGGAAGAATAAGACGAACTTACTACGCATAGAAGCTTCCGTTTCCCAAGTCTCTTCTTCGACATTAGCACATCTCCACAATATTTTCACTAAAGGAACCACCTTACTTCTCAACTTCTTCTCCTTGCGGTCTAGGATACGAATCAGCTTCTCTTCAAAGGACAAATTCGGTTCAAGCTCGGGCATTTCCTTATGAAAGACATGGCTTGGATCACTAACATACTTTCTCAATTGAGAAACATGGAATACATTATGAACCTTAGCCAAATTCGGGGGCAAATCCAACTTGTAAGCAACGGCACCAATCCTTTTCACAATATCAAAGGGTCCAATGTATTTCGGGCTCAATTTACCCTTAACACCAAACCATTTAACACCCTTCATTGGAGATACTTTCAAGAACACTTTATCTCCAACCTCGAATTCTAACGGCCTTCTTCGGATATCGGCATAAGACTTTTGACGGTCTTGAGCGGCTTTCATTCTATCACGAATGACCTTCACATTATCAACGGTCTCAACAAGAACATCGGGACCTAAGTCACGAACATCACTCAATTGATTCCAACATATAGGAATCCGACATTTCCTTCCATAAAGAGCTTCATAAGGAGCCATCTTGATCGATGCATGATAACTATTGTTGTAAGAAAACTCCACCAACGGTAGACTCTTTTCCCAACTAGATTGGAAGTCAAGTGCACAAGCCCTAAGCAAGTCTTCTAAAGTCTGAATAGTCCTCTCGGTCTGACCATCGGTAGCGGCATGAAATGCGGTACTCATCAACAACTTACTACCCATGGCTTCTTGTAAAGCCTTCCAAAATCTCGAACAAAATCTCGGATCTCGGTCGGATATAATCTCCTTAGGAACGCCATGGTATCTAACAATCTCATCAACATAGGCTTTCGCTAGTCGATCTAAACTCCAAGTCTCTTTGATCGGGATGAATCTAGCACACTTGGTCAAACGATCAACAACAACCCAAACGACATCTTTACTTCCAACGGTCCTTGGCAAAGCCATAACAAAATCCATGGAAATAGATTCCCACTTCCATAGCGGAATATCCAATGGTTGTAGCAATCCACCGGGTCTCTTGTGTTCAATCTTCACTTGTTGGCAAGTCAAACATCTTCCAACATATGACACAACATCACCCTTCAAGTTCGGCCACCAAAACTGTAGCTTCAAATCTTTGTACATCTTATCACCTCCGGGGTGAATAGAATAAGGGGAAAGGTGAGCTTCATCAAGAACTCGCTTTCTCAAATCAAGAGCATTAGGAACAAATAAATTGCCATGGAAACGAAGAACACCTTCATCATCAAACTGGAAATCTTTAGCTTTACCTTCAAGAAGTTTGGCTTGAATAGACTTGTAGGTAAGATCATCAACTTGGCTTTCGCGGATCTCACGGAGAAAAACAGGTTCGGCAGTCATAGCACCAACATAAACAAATCCACGCTCCACGAATTCCAACTTCAACTTTCGAAACTCGGCACAAAGATCATCGGGTAATACCCGCATAGCATTCAAAGCATGAGAAGCTTTCCTACTAGGAGCATCGGCAACAACATTAGCCTTCCCGTCATGATACAATAACTCAAAATCATAATCATTCACCAATTCCAACCATCTTCTTTGTCTCATATTCAACTCTTTCTGAGTAAATATGTACTTCAAACTTTTGTGATCGGTGAATATACGACAATGAACTCCAATAAGGTAATGTCTCCATACTTTCAAAGCATGAACAACGCGGCCAATTCCAAATCATGAGTAGGATAGTTCACTTCATGAACTCTCAACTGCCTCGAAGCATAAGCCACCACTTTCCTACTTTGCATAAGAACACAACCCAATCCCATTTTAGAAGCATAACAATAGACATCGAAGTCTACTCCATCTTCAGGCAAAGTCAACACCGGAGCGGTAGTCAACCTCTTCTTTAACTCTTGAAACGCGGCTTCACAAGCTTCATTCCATAAGAACTTGGTTTCCTTCTTCAACAATTGGGTCATCGGTCTAGCAAGCTTAGAGAAATCCTTGACAAATCTTCGGTAATAACCAGCTAAACCAAGAAAACTTCGAATCTCTCTAATATCGGTCGGACTCTTCCAATCAACAACGGCCTCAATTTTTGAAGGATCCACCATGACACCTTCTTTAGAAATCACATGCCCAAGAAAGGACACCTTAGGTAACCAAAATTCACACTTGGAGAACTTAGCATACCACTTCTGACGACGAAGAACACCCAAAATAGTCCTTAGATGAATAGCATGCTCTTCTTCGGACTTGGAGAAAATAAGAATATCGTCAATGAACACCACCACACACTTGACAAGATAATCACTAAATGTGCGGTTCATTTGGTCCATGAAAATAGCGGGAGCATTCGTCAATCCAAATGGCATAACCTTGAACTCATAATGACCATACCTTGTACTAAAAGCGGTCTTCGGAATATCAATATCACGAACGGGAATTTGGTGATAACCGGATCTCAAATCAATCTTGGAAAAAGTAGAAGCACCCTTTAGTTGATCAAACAAATCTTCAATTCTTGGTAAAGGATACCTATTCTTGATTGTAATCCGATTCAATTCACGATAATCAATACAAAGTCTCATAGACCCATCTTTCTTCTTTACAAAGAGAACAGGAGCACCCCAAGGCGAGGCACTTGGTCGAATAAAACCCTTCTCAATCATATCATCTAGCTGCTTCCTTAATTCTTTCAATTCGGTCGGAGCCATACGGTAAGGAGCTTTGGCTATGGGTCCAGAACCAGGTACAAGCTCAATAAAGAACTCAACATCACGCTCGGGAGGAATCCCGGGCAAATCTTCAGGTAATACATCAACAAATTCACGAACAATAGGCACATCTTCAATATTTGGCAAAGAGGTAGATGAAGAAGTCACAATACACAAGTATGCTTGGTGACCTTTTCTTACCATACTTACCAATTTCATAGCGGAAATCAAAGTAACACCTTTTCGGGGATGAGATCCCTTATAGGTTATTCTAACTCCTAAAGGACTCTTTAAATAAATCTTTTGATCACGACACTGGAACCTAGAATGATACATTGCTAGCCAATCAATACCTAGGATTATATCGAACTCTCCTAGAGGAAACTTAAGGAGATTAGCGGGGAAGATAGAACCCGCAATAGATATTGGTACATTAGGATAAAGAGTAGAACAAGAGATAATTTCTCCAGATGGTAAGGATATGGGAGTATCCTCACTAGATATAGGCTCGATAGATAATTTATTAGCATATGTCGAAGACACAAAAGACATTGAGGCAGCGGTATAAAAAAGAATAAGACACGGTTGCTCTAAGATTGAGAACATACCTGTAATGATCTCCGGATGAGCGTCGGCTTCGGCACGGCTCATGACAAATATAGAACCCTTAGGTTTAGCAGGAGGAGGAGGGGGCAACTTTCGATCGGGGCAATCATTATAACGGTGACCACCCTTTTGGCAAAAGAAGCACACATAAGGTCGGTTGGACCAAGACACACCGGGGTGGTGTGGAAGTCTCGGGGAATGAATGGAGCAGGAGCTCTTGTGTTTGTATTTGAAGGAGGATTAAATCTCCTCTTGTTAGCATAAGAATTAGAAGAAGACGGAATGAACGGTCTCTTCCCATAAACATTTGGTCTTGGAGTGAAAGAAGGAGAGGGATTATTCATCAAAGCTTCATCTCTAATAGCCTTCATAGAATTCTCGGCCCACAAGGCATCATCATAAAGATCCCCAAAGGAATTAGTATTCCTTCTCACTTTACTTTGAAGAACGGCACTCAGCTTGTTGCGATAATAGAAGGCTCGGTCCTCGTCATCTCGGATAAGTCTTGGAGCAAAATGAGCAAGCTTATTGAACTCCGTAGTGAAGTCCTGAGCTGACAAGTTGCCTTGCTTAAAGTCAATGAACTCCTTGAGCCTTTGTTGCTTAAGCTCTTTAGGATAGAATCTACCTTCCACCAGAGCTTTGAAACAAGCCCAGTTGAAACCATCTTCGAGAGTGGCGGTGGCACTAGTGATAGCCCACCAATTATCAGCTTCCCTGACAAGGAAGTACTTTGCGATCCTCACCTTGTCCTCTTCGCGGACTTGGTATAGATCAAACTGCTTCTCCAACTCACGGAACCAATCTGATAGCTCCGTAGGGTCCGGCTCTCCACCATATGGTACAATTTTACTCCTAGCTATTTGTCCAGCTACCCAAGCGTAGCCACCTTGATGGTTATCTTCCCTTCGAGGGGGAACCTGGTTGGCATGAGGTAAAGCTGCATCTTGTTGATTTTTCAGCACTTGAGTAAGAGCTTCCAACACGACATTCTCTACCATTCGTGGTCTAACCATCTTCATAAGAAACAAAAAAAAATTAAGTTACTCCTATCAATTAGCATAAAAAAATAGACTACCAAGTAAAGTCCTTAACTTCTACCCATCTCTCATTTATTATTCCAAGGTCAAGTAGTTGAAGTTTAGGGTTCACGTGTGTGCGTCGAGAGCGATAAAGCTCTGATACCAACTGTGACAACCCTCGCGAATGCGGAAAATAAAAACATACAAGCATGTGAATTAATTTGCGGAAATACGGTATTTTAAAAACTTTTATACATGCAAGAAGAAGTATACGAGGAGGGTCAAATATTACAAACTAAAGTACGAAATACAACAAAGAGACGAAGTCTCTCAAAATGTTATAAATGTCAAAGTATTTAGCAAACTAGCTAAAATCGTCTAGAGGTGTTTCAATCCAGGGACAACGCCCGCTAGCTCACACCCGAACCCAAAATAGCATATGCAAAAAGCCATCCAAATCAAGCAACCTGTTCATCCATGAAAAACATGAACGCCACAGTCAGTGGGGAGTAACTCCGGGTTCTCCCAGGCATATCACATTAAACGTACATAAAAGGAAATACAAAAGTAGAAGCATCCATATATAGATATACATGTGAAATACGATAAGGATAGATAGGCAATTCAATATATAATGATAAGAGCATATGGAATACAAATCCGAATCCATCATGTTATACAAAGACTCGGGGAAGACACTCTTAGGCAACCGAATACGCTCACTAGGGCTTACATCTCACCGTTAGCGGTATAAGTTTGATAAGATTGAGACTCGACAAACAAACCATGCCAAGTCATCCAATGATCAATCATATAATCATTCATCCAAACATAACGACACAATGACGACATATCTCACGGTAAATAAATGAACGGCCTAGCACCGTGTACATGGCAAGTATGATTAAAACGGCATCCACGAGATAAGCATTTCCCTGAACGCATACACGATTCAATTCATTTCGTATATGTGGACTATTTCCTCCTGGTATAAGACGACGATTAAATATGGTCCTAGTCTAAATCTGGCCAGGACTCTCGGAATAAAACAATTTTCCGATTCGGACATGCGATGACATTTCGCATCCTACTCGGTCACTCATTTGACGCCGAGTACCCCAAATTCGGTCGATAATTCACGAAAGAGGCGGAAAAGAGCTCAAGCCTCATAACAAGTGGTACGCTACATGCAAATAACACCACCTCGCAAGTACACAACATTTGACGGCCGGGTCGATCAACGCAATGCGTTCGCTTCCCAACAACGTCGTCGTATGCCCACTAACACATGCATTTAAGCAGTAGGATACCTCCCCGTTCCGACATTCCAGCCTTACGAACGTGGAGGTAGCCAAGGGAATGAGAGTACAAAGCACATAACAAAATAGTGCTCAAACTGTAACATTTGTAAAACCGACTCAAAGTGGGACATACCAAAAACCGTCACAAAACATGTGATACAAGCGAATGAAATATCATATATTCAAAACATTAATATTATAAGTCACTACGTAAATTTATACGAAAAACGAATCATGCGAACTATTATAAATTACGAGTTTTAGAAATTATAAGAAATATACACTGCCGTGTTGCCGGCCGGTCAGAGGACCGGCGGCCGGTACCCCGGCATGCGCATCATGCCAAAACCAAAAATCACAAAGGAAATGCAGTGTGTTCCAGGCCGGTCTGGGGGCTGGCGGCCGGGCACCCGGCCGGGAGCATCACTACACACAAAAACCAAACTTTCCTACTGATGTGGTCCCAGCCGGTGGGCAGACCGGCGGCTGGTCACCCGGCTGGGAACCGCAGTTTACTCGTGAGCAACAATTCAATGTTCAATCATTTTAAATTCTCATAATCTACTTCTATTAATTATCAACAATCAATATTCATCATCAATAATCATCAACTAACAATAATCATCATCAATAACATAAATCCTAAGTTTACTAATCGTATTCTAAATACGAATTCTAACATAAAAAGCATGTAAAACACGTAAATGATATCGAGTAACCCTTCACCGTTACCTTTATGCGTCTTTACTCCGCGTCAAGGTCCTTTTCAATTAAGAAATAGTCTTTGTCGGGATCTTGGAGGTCACCACCTACAAATAGTTAATAAAAGATGAATATTCTTCACCTTGAGAAAGACGAAAAGTTTGAAAAGTGAGAAAGACGGAAATTTTATTATCAATACGGATAGAGGAAGCTAAGAGGGGAAGAATAAGACGAACTTACGTGAATTTGAGCGAGAATTGAGCGAGATATGACGATTCTAAGATTGGATGATTATGGAAGCTAGGTTTTTGGTTGATTTCTTAGTGATGAAGTAAGTTTGAGTTGTGTGAGAGTGAAATAGGTTATGAGGGAGTATGAGGAAAAAGTCAAGAAAAGTCAAAGACGACTTAAGACGGGTTTTACTTGAAATCTCGCGAAAAATCCAAATACGAACTCGGAAATTCTAAATTCGACTCGGAAGATTTAATTCTTAACTAAAACTAAATTTCGCTGAAAAGTATCCGTAAAATATTTTACTAGAAAAATATGGTACATTTGCGGGTGTTACAATGTGAACCGATATGACTTCCACACTACATTTCATGTGTGGTTATTGTTCAATTTGACAAGAATTTCAATTTTCATTACATATAATATCTATGACTAATTTATAGCACACTATACCACAAATAGGGCTAATCTGTCTATAATTAAATCATTGATCCCAATGTAATGTTACATTTAGACAAGGTGATCAAACTGGTATTGTAATACGTCTTCATAACTAAATGAATGCCATCATTTTTAATTTTATGAACCTCTATTTGATATATTTCATATTGAAAACAAACCGCTGAACTTCAGGTTCAGTTAGGGATAACTTACCTGTCTGTTTTTACCAGCTTTTCCTTATTATTCTCCCCCTACGGTGGTAAAAACTATCAATAACAGATAGATTTAATGGGCAATAAATTATTATATCCACCTTAGATCTCAATTTTTCATATCACCGATGAGAATTTATATGAACATTTTTGTATAATAACAAAATATTTCGGGGAGTAACATATAATGCAGTTGGATTTCTAATGTTCCGAATCACAATGCCCAATTTGGGAGATCAACGATTTTATATAATAATCAAAATGTGATGGCTGATCACACGAACTACTCAGAAAAATCATTATGTGGGTACAAGCCATTCAATAGAGTGTCAATCCATACACCAACTATTAAGTTCGTTATTGAACTTCTGAGTAATGTTTAAATCTCCAATATCAAATATACTCAATCTCACTTTAGTGTCTTGCCTTTAATAAAATTTCTACACGAGAGAGTTTCAGCACTTATCTTTTCTCTAGGATAAACTTCAGGTTTATCAAAACGGGTATAATAAGAACCCGGATGGCCTCAATCGTCACATCTTAACAATTTAACGACAACTTTCTTAGTTTGCCCAAAAATCATGGCAACTTACATAAGCACTTGGTCGTGTCTAGATAGTATAATTTATCACACGCCACTTTCTAGATGACAATCCAACATGCTAAACTTTTGATTAGCAATGTCATATCACGTGCCAAATTTCTAGTTGACTATAATTACATTGTTAAACTTCTAGTTAGCTAAATTTCGCATATGAATTCAAAATAATTCCTCTGTATCTGGCCCGATAAAATAGATATGACATAAGACACTAACTGGTGTCTTATTTATATTGGCAAGACTAAACATGTAACACAATATTCCTTCAGGGAATATAATACATTGCTCTTTCTTGTAGTATGAAAAAGTCATAACTGATTCTTTGCATAATCTCAGTTAAACTCAATTAATAATTCGTCTGTCCCTTCAGGGGAGGTGGTGAATTAAACTAATTATAGTGATCATTCTCTTCAAATATTAAATCATTTGATCACATGTCACTTGTATACTAGATATACCACACATAGTGTTTTAGACCACTCGCATGATGATGTGTCTACATGACTACGTTATTTGTATGAATGATAGATATATTTCATACTCAAAACATGGTATTTCATTCGCTTCAGGGAATGATTTTGAATTGATTTGATATGATTCTCTCAGCTTTTAAGAGTATCTCATATTTTTCAAATATTCATGTATAACATCGAGTTTATTCTTAATTATGATACTCAAATAATACTCACTATATGAAATGTGAGAATTTATACACTGTGAACTTCAGGGTCACAATTTCAATATCTGTAAACATTATGAACTTCTGGTCATAATTCATATGTAAACACTATGAACTTCTAGTCATAGTTTCAATATCTTTAAATACTATGAACTTCTGGTCATAATTTAGTATGTGCAAACACTATGAACTTCTGGTCATAGTTTCAGTATCTTTAATACTCTGAGCTTCAGGTCATAAAATAAATATCAATCAACTCGTATATCATCATTTTATTTTTCTTACTCATATAGATATATGAGTCTAATGTAGCTTTCCATGAAATGTTTTTCTTCACTAATCAAATTTGGATCAATAAAGGCCTCATCAACTTGGCTCACCAAAGGTTCAAAGACCACATTATCAGGCTCATTTTAGGCCGAAATATTAGGCTTAATATTATGCCATGTTCTCGATCTCTACTAGGCAGAGTCTATATAAGATGTCTCATTGACTTCAAGGAATGAATCAAATTTCAAATTTCAACATATTCTTCAACTTCAGGTGAACAAAAATCAATTTACCACTAAAACTGTTTTTCATAAGACCGCTTTAAACTCAATTGCAGTTTATAAAATCGTAGATTTGGACTTCTGGCCACTAACATTTACGGTCTTAAATTATAATCCACCTTTTATATACTTATAATAAATAGTAGTGTGTATATACAAATATTTTGAGAAGACAAATAATATAGCACAATGAATGTATTCGCAATTAATCATTCTGAACAATATGATCCAATTATTGAAAGAGGCATGCATAAACTCCATACAAGAGGGGTGTTATATGAAAATTGCCATAAATAAAAACATAAGAACCTATAATCATCATCAATCAACTCTATATTTCACATGCTAACAAAAGTTGGACAAAATATATGATTATGTCAGCCGAATTCTCAATAAATTTGTTTAAGTGTGCAAGTTAATTATGGACATGTCATAATAAATTTCACAATTCGGAAATCCGGAAACAACAAAGAGTAGCGTTCCACATAATTGAAAAGTGAATTTAAGCTAAAAACATGTTAGTTGTTTAATTTATCAACAATCATGATTTTTAATTTAATCAAACAATGATTGGACCATACACAGTAAACAAATGCATGGTTGAAAAGCAGACGGCGAGTTGAGTTTTTATTATATGGCCTGTTCTGTAATTGACAATAGCTTACAAGGAATAGATAAATTTGTAGATTTATGGAAGTCAAATCATTTTACTTTAATAACATGTAAATTAACAATAATCATACTTTCATAATATACAATGACAATTAACCATTGGTTGAAAGTATGACAATTATATATTAATAAAAGACCAAACCAAGAAAACACGGCCAAATCAACAAATTAAAAAAAAAGCTAGAACTTTGAGGTATACAGAGCTATATACGGCTAGCTTTCGTAAATTATCAACTACTCCATATTAAGAAGTTATAGAGAACAAATCAGTACACAGATATGTAACGGCAAATAAACGAACATTATAAATTATTTCTACCACTATACTGGTTTAATAATGGTTATGTAACGGAAAGTGTACCTTGTTAATTAAGTTGAATATAATATAGTAAGACTGATATGAACCTCCTGATTAGCAGATCTTAATAATAGAGATTAAAGCTATAAATAGCTCTTCACTCAGTCGGTTAGATTTCGTTCTGAAATAAAGAAGGAGAGATTGTAGAGAGAAGGTAGATAGAAAGTAAGGGAGACCGATGTCTCTTCTTATTCCATTATAAGGGGTATATATACACATACAATATGGGTAGAGTTTCCATAAGATAATATATTCTAGTATCCTATAAGATATGGACATCCATATAATAATATTTCATAACAACACATGTGACACCCTCAAATTTGCGGAAAGAAAAAAAATTATTTAAATACATAACGAAGGTGTCATAAATAAAAAGGGTCATTACAAAACGCGGAAATAATATTATACAATAAAAAGTATCTGAAACGGGAGACATATCTCCCGTATAAATACAAAAATAAAAGAGTGTATAATAATATACAATCCTAAGAACCGAATATAGGTCCAAGGTAAATACTTCGCTCGCTAGCTCGTCAATGTACCCCAAATATGCATTCACCACCTGTTCGACCGCATTAAATATAAACACGGAAGCCACAGTCAGTGGGGAGTAACTCCGAGTCCTCCCAGCCACGATATGTCGAGTTTAATGAAACATGAATAACATAAAAGCAATGCATATGGAAAATACAAAACTTAAACATATACGATATGCTTTTCATGTTATGAAACAGATAACTAACAAATAACCTAGCATGTGAAAGCTATCAGGTGAGACCGATAATAAACTATAACTCGAGGTAGGGAAGCTGGTATGCTAGCTCAGAGGTTCCTCTCAGAAACATGGCCGTGATACACTCAAACCCTAATCAACACGTAATCA
>JAIUZE010015994.1:0-29186 GCA_022085475.1 Heliosperma pusillum | reverse complement strand
ACGATCCAGTCTAGTTCAGTGAGGGCTTCCTTGATGTTCTTTGGTTCAATGGTAGATAGGAAGGAATAAAAGGAGCAAAAGTTGTTCAGCGATCTTCGTGTTTGAACACCCTTTCTTAAGCTACCAATGGTTGAATTCATTGGATGCGAATATTTATATTTCCACTTTGTAGAAGTCTCAGGCACTTTTTTATTAGACTTTGAGGTAAAACCTTCAAATGTTTCGGAATCAAGGGTTTTTCCCCATGAATTCAATCCCGAGGTTATAGGTGAATCAGGTCTAACTCTGGATTCACTACTCGGATTTGAATTCAAGGTTATAGCATCATCAACTATAACTTTGGTACTTATCCCTTGTTTTGAGAGGAAGTTATAGTACATCAACTACAACTTCATCTCTCTTTCCATTATCATTTGAAAGAGTCTCAAACTCATCATTTCTGCATTCGATCTCCTTTTCTTCTTCATCCAACTCTGGAGGATCATCCTTAGACGATTAAAAATCAAGTTCATTTTCATCTTCCTCACCATCCTGTATAGTCTTATCGAAAGAATAATTTTCATTAAATATAACATGAGCACTTTCTTCAATGCATAATGTTTTTTTGTTAAAATCTTTATAGGCCTTACTATGATCAAAATAGCCAATAAAAATAGCATCATCACTCCTAGGTTCAAATTTGCTTAACCTATTTTTGCCATTGTTATGAACGAAGCATTTAGTCCCAAAGCACCGCAAGTGGGATATATTAGGTTTTGGACCTCTAAGGAGTTCATAAGGGGTTTTCTTTAAAATAGTTTTGATCATAGCGCGGTTATGAATATAGCACGAAGTACTAATGGCCTCAGCCCAAAAGTTACGAGGTAGACCACTACATAAGAGCATCGTTCGAGCGATATCCTCCAGGGTTCTATTCATACGTTCAACGACACCATTTTGTTGTGGGGTTCGTGGTGCAGAAACGTTTTGTCCTACACCATTAACCTTACAATATTCTATAAAAGCTTGATTATCAAATTCGGTGCCATGATCCATACGAATTTGTAACACCCCGACCCAAACCTTGGGTCGGGAGCGGTCACTCATGATAGCTCTCCAGGCTGTGTACATGGCCCACAGATCAACACGGGTCCTTTCCAGCGCATTTTGTCCTCACTCATGCACATCCCGGGAACTTTCCCAGGAGGTCACCCATCCTAAGACTACTCTCAGTCAAGCACGCTTAACTTTTGAGTTCTTTTGCATGGATGACCAGAAAAGAAAGTGCACTTTGTTGATATGAGTAGTACTTTCAATCCCTTTAAGCACTAGTCATTTAAGCCTATCCATGGACCTCTTCAAATAACGTGGGGTGTTACAATCACCCCCACTTGAAGAACGCAACGTCCTCGTTGCGCCTGGGAGCATAACCGCTAACCCAGAATCCTCCCCCGCTAGGTGGGTGATCACAATGGAGCGTATAACAACTGCCTCCATCACCACACGGTCGCAGGGTTGCTCTGATACCTTTTGTAACACCCCGGCCCAAACCTTGGGTCGGGAGCGGTCACTCATGATAGCTCTCCAGGCTGTGTACATGGCCCACAGATCAACACGAGTCCTTTCCAGCACATTTTGTCCTCACTCATGCACATCCCGGGAACCTTCCCAGGAGGTCACCCATCCCAAGACTACTCTCAGTCAAGCACGCTTAACTTTTGAGTTCTTTTGCATGGATGACCAGAAAAGAAAGTGCACTTTGTTGATATGAGTAGTACTTTCAATCCCTTTAAGCACTAGTCATTTAAGCCTATCAATGGACCTCTTCAAATAACGTGGGGTTTTACAAACTGTGACACCCTCAAATTTGCGGAAAGAGAAAAAAAAAATTATTTAAATACATAAAAGAAATAAGATAGTACAAAACGAAGGTGTCATAAAATAAAAAGGTCATTACAAAACGGAAATAATATTCTACAAACGAAATGTACAAGACGGGAGACATATCTCCCGTATAAATACGGAAATAAACTAGTGTATAATAATATACAAACTATGAACCGAATATAGGTCCAAGGTAACACTTCACTCGCTAGCTCGTCCATGTACCCCAAAATATGCATCACCACCTGTTCGACCGCATTAAATATAAACACGGAAGCCACAGTCAGTGGGGAGTAACTCCGAGTTCTCCCAGCCACGAAATGTCGAGTTTAATGAAACATGAAAACATAACAGCAATGTATATATAAAATACAAAACCTTAACATATATGATATGGTTTTCATGTTATGAAACAGTTAACTAACATATAACCTATCATATGAAAGCTATCATGTGAATCCGATAATAAAATATAACCCGAGGTAGGGAAGCGCTGTGGGGGGGTGGTGGGGGGGGGGGGGGGGGATCTGGGGGGGATGGTATGCTGGCTCAGCGGTTACCATGTAACATGGCCCTGATACACTCAAACCCTAATCAACACGTAATCATGTGAATCAGTTAACAACAGTTAATCCAAACTCTATCAATCCTAGCCGGCTTGCATCTCACCTTCTAGAACTCATAGAATCATACATACATGAAAGACCAATACCTCTACAAACAGGCATAAGTTCTTAGTACAGTCGATAGAAGACTTCTGTAACTCGAGGCTATACCACAAGGTAGGAAAACATCCTAGTCCTAGACTGATCAGACCTAGCGACAACAGCTATTCCGTTTCCCGTCCCATGACATAACCGTCTATGAGAAACTCTACTAGGCGACCCCCTAAGCAGAGATGGCTAGTACTTAAGCTGGTTCCAACCCCAAAACGGATTAGGCAACCATGCCCCGACTTGGATATAAACCCACCAAGCCGAGACACAAAAGCTATCAAGCGGCAAACTCCGTATGCTCGTTAAAGATAGTACGGGCCTATCAATGTCGTGGTCCAAGCTACCCATTTAGAATTAGAATGGTCAAGACGCCATATTCTCATAATTCTCTATGGGTACTTAGTCAACACGACACCAACCATAAAATAAAACAGTCACGGGAAAACATCCTATCATGTGACTATTTGCATATCAATAATAATCAAATATCATATCGCCTCATATCTACTAAGGCTAATTCATAATTAAATACAACTTTACTTGAAGACAAATCCCCGACCCGAGTCCCGCGACGGGTCAGCAGTCAAATCGGGGCTGACTAGATCTTAGTTTGACCAAACCCGTTGGATCAAACCGGCTAGAAGCAGAGTCTTTATCACATAGACATAAAATCAACATATTCATTACATGTTATTTTATTACTACTTCTAACATGTGAATTATCATATTATACCCAAAACCCGATTGACTTAAATGATCTCAACGTAAACTAATCTCGTATTATAATTTCCAACATGTGAGAAATAATAATTTTATGAAAACCTTTTTAATTAAATATTTTACTTATTAATATTTCCCACTTGCTAAATATTACAAAACACGATAAAAATGACGATAACTCAAAAACCGACACGAGTCCCAAGGTGGGACCCACGGGCGGAATTGGGCCGGACCCACATGGGCCTGTTTTGGGCCTCACGGACAGAATTGGGCTGTTTTGGCCTTTGATTCGATTTTACTAAAAACCGTTTCCTAATATTTCCCGCATGCTTTAACATATTTAAAACCCGTCAAAACAACAACCAATCAGTCAAACATCGACACAACCCAAAGACCAAAACCCGGACCCACCTTGACCAACCCAGACCGGGTCTGAACCGGCCTGGACCGGTCTGGTTTGGTCCGGTTCTCTCCCCTTTTCTCGGTTCAATCATCAACCACACCAAATCAATTCCAAACTTGTTTTTAATTAACAAACAAACATTTTAACAATCATCCATACTAAATCATAACTTATTAAAATCATCAAAATTTATCAAGAACACTAAACTTGTTAAAATTCATACAAAATCATAAAAATCATAACTTAGTAAAAATCATCAAAATTTATCAAGAACACTAAACTTGTTAAAAATCCATACAAAATCATAAAAATCATAACTTAGTAAAAATCATCAAAATTCTTCAAGAACACTAAACTTGTTAAAATTTCCTAAACAACATAAGAATCATAACTTTATGGAAAATCATAAAAATTCATAAAACACAATAATAACCATTACTTATCATATTACTAACAAAAATCCATAAATCATAAAAAGATGAACCAAAAATAAAGATGAACCAAAATCAAAAGAAACAAAACTAAAGCTAAGTTACTAACTAAAATCATACATAACCATAACATGAACAAAACTAAAACCTATGTGACATTAATTCGTCGAGTAAAACGGAATTGTTACCTTAGCTAGCCAAAATCACTTAGCACCAAAATATAAGAAGTATATAAATAAGAAAATCCTTCTACTAATCTTCACCCAATATATACGAGTCTCCAAACTCGTCTTCAAAGTCTTCCCCTATAAGAAATAACAAGGAAAACATTATTAGAACTTAAATATAAATTTCCATAAGTAAAGTGTTGAAAATGATCTTGACGGAATTGAAAATAAACCATACGTGAAGATGGAGAGCGAAGAGGAGAGTCTAGAAATATAAATTAGGAAGGATTTAATTAAGAAATGAAGATTTTATGAAGGTTTTTCTCAAGAACGATGAAGAACAATTGATGAACGACGAAGAACACGAAGAACGATCAAATAAAGTGATGTTTTGATCTTAATTTGATTTGTTGAAAGATGAAAAGTTGTTTGTGAGTAAGGAAGAGTGGAGTTGGCCGTGAGTTTATAGACAAATAAAGATGTCGGGTTTTGAAATTGTTGTTACGTAATTGACTCGCGTAAAATAATTATTTTACGGTAAATGATTAAATATAATTTACGATAAAGTTAATATCAAGATATTATGATATTGTAATGAAAAATAATGAAAATATCAAGGCTTAAGAGAGGACTAAAGTAGACGTGTGAAATGGTGACTTCCGGTCTGATTTCGAGCGTTTTGCGTAATTTTCGTTAATTGATCGATAAAGTAAATAGTTATCTAGATATTATGATATATTAATCAAAAGAAATGAAAATATCAAAGTCTATTAGAGGAGAGGATGAGCCGTGTGGGTAAGGTGATCATCAGGTCTGTTTTTGCTCGATTTGCGTAATCTTTGTTGACGGATCGATAAAGTAATTAAATATCTAGATATTTTGATTAGTTTAATCAAAATAATTAAAATATCTAATTGTGAGTGGAAAGCGATGACACGCGCGTGTGACTCATGCCAAGATCGAGTTTCGATTTTGTTTCGCGCTTTACGATGAGTCGGGAATAGTTAAATGACGTTCGGTTAAAACCGTAAACGTTATTCTTTAAATTCCGAATAAATTCAAAATAATTATATTAAATTATGATAAATCTTAATAAATCTAAATAAAAATAAATCAAAAATATTATTTTTTTAAATAAAATTTCGGTCTTCAACTTATGAGACGAGTCGGGAAAAGTCAACGGAAGTCAAAGTTGACTGAAAAGTCGAGAAAAGTCGAAGATGACTTAAAAGTCAAGAAAAGTTTAGGACGACTTAAAAGTCAAGAAAAAGTCAATGACGACTTTAAAAAGTCAAGGAAAAGTCAAAGACGACTTAAAAGTCAAGAAAGTCAAAGATGACTAAAAACGGTCTTTTCATGGAATCCCTCAAAAATTCCAAATACGAACGCGGAATTTCAAAATAAGACTCGGAACAAAAATTCCTATTTTAAAAACTTAAGTTCTACTGAAAAGTGTTAGTAAATATTTTTACTAGAAAAATTGGGCACTTTTCGGGTTGTTACAAATTGAAACAAGATTCGACTTATATTTGCTTTGAACGAGTTTCATAAGACAATCAAACTCATCCAAAGGGACCCTCGATTTTATAATCATAGGTATTTAATAACGTCGTTAATTTTATAAAATTCTCTTTTACTTTAATCGGTTAAAATATTTTAAATAAATGATTTATGTTTTCGTAGCTTTATATTAATATTAAATTGAAAGTATTTTAGTTGGGTAGAAACCATCGCATTTCAGATCGTTATGACTTCATAATCAAACTTTACGCGAAAATCCAAGTTGGTAACTCAACATGAGATTTAGGCCTTCAATTGTTCATTTTCTCAAATCAAACCCACCATAAAACTTATTCTTCCTTAATATTTTTCAGCAACTTAATATCTCCTTCATCTTCTTCCTCAAACACCAAAACCTCCATTAAACCTCCATCTTAAGACGGATGCCATTTCTTCGTCTCTCAACGAAACTTGACGATTTTTATATTAATCTTCCCCTCTCATTCTCCTCTTCCTTTTCATACCATAAAATATCCCTTTCCTCCGACTTTTTTTTTATAAAACCCATTTTTCTAGAACTAAACGTAAGACGGACATAACTTCTTCATTTCCTAACCGAATTCAATTCCGTTTAATGTTTCGGAATCCTCTCACCATCCTCTTTCTTTCTAGCTAATAAAAGATCAAAACTTTTAACCTTATTTTGAGACCAATTTTCCATAAATTTCGTTTTGGGTTCTTATCTCGTTATTTGTCGGGAAAAAATGGATTTTGAAGATTTTAGGTCAAGGAATTCGTGTAGGTTGATGGTTAGCTTGGGAATTGAAGATTTGAAGTGCTAATCAAGGTAACGTAGACGGGTTACTCGGTATGACATCTTATGTGTTTCTATATGTTTAGTGTAGTTTTTGTCTGAATTATGTCTTCTTTATGTTATGCTAGAATGAAAACATGTTTACTAGTTGGAATTTATCTCATATGTCTTATCTTGTGGGGCATTGGTAGTGTTGATATTAAACCCCTCTTATTATTGCTCAAACTTGTGTTTAGTATCTCAAATGATAGTCTTATGTTGTTTTAATGTTCATATGTTGCATTGAAAGATGGTTTATGACAGATGATGGTGGTATATGCAAATGGGTGTGAATGAATTGGGATGGAACTTGATGTTTTGGTGGTTTTTCGGACAAAAGGGATCCCAGCCGACCCACCGGCCTCCGACCCTTAGACTGGATGAGAACACCCTGATGTGAAAATGATGACTTTTGACGAAATTGTGCAAAAGGGAGCCCCAGCCGTCCGCCGATCAACCGACCGATTGGGTGTTGGAATAAGTGTCCTCCACAATAGTGCATTTATATAATAAATCTCATTTGGAATATACGTGGCATGATTAGTATAAATTGATACTCCACGTCAGTTGATTAACGTAAATCGGTAACGCTCGGCTGACTAGAGTTTGACGTTATTGTCGTATGACGGCGGTGATCAACTGATTCCTTTAGGTCACACCTATAGGATGAGACCCAAATAGAATACTAATTATTTGTATACGATACAGTTTAATTAGGGCATTACATATATTTGATATGTACGTTTAGTTACGAGAGTTATTTATTGGAAATTGAGTCGTTAGGAACTCATTCCACTTAAGTTTATTAGTCAATTATACGATAACTTACTGAATAAATTTTACGTCTTATTTTAATACGATTAAATAAGATTTAATGTAGTGATTAATCGTTAATTCATTAAATTAGTTGAGGTAATGCATATATTTTGAGATAGAGCTAATTAGTTAATTATATTTACAATGAGTTGTAAAATAAATTAACTGGGCATTGTGGAATCCATTATATATTGATATAATGGTTAAAGAGCACTTAAAAGTTGAGTGTATATTATTTATTAATTTGAGTCATATAATTGTTATATGATCAAATTAACACTTAATTATACAAGATAATTAAACATATGATTATAAGTATTTCTAGGACAAATATCAAAAATCAAAATGAACCACATAACACTAGTTGGGGCCGGATTATTTGTTAGTGGAGATCAATGATGATTGTTCTCATCTAATCCTACACTCCACCTTTTGTTATGACACCATGATCATTACATTTACCACCAACACTCAAGTCATTTGCGTGGGAATAAAAAATGAGAAAAATAAGATCCACAAGGGCCATGACCATCCGGCCAAAAAGGGCTACATAAGAGAACAAGAGTTGTTCTCATTTGTATAACTTCATTTTTGCTTATTTTCCTTCTTCTCTAAAAAAACTCCAAAATATCTCTAAAACTCACATGCAAACTAATATTCATGTCATATTACTAGAGTATTAATACAATAATATTAGTAGTATAATGTCTTACTTATTATCTAGTTAATAATAAGGTAAGATTATTTGGGTTTAATCTTGGGTGCAACAAGAAGGAGACCTTCTACTTTGGAGGTTGTTTTATGGAGGATCATCCATTAATTTCATGCTCAAGAACAATAAGAAGGAGTTCTTATTGTGCCCATATTGAACCGAAAATACCCCATGTAAGGATGTTTTCGTCTTATATTTTCTTTTATGCTTTTATATTTGCATGCATGATAACTAGATCCTAAATCATTAAGTTAATGAAATTTAATGAACTAATTAGAGGAGTCTAATTAGAGGTCTAGGACTTTCATGTGGTATCAGAGCTCAATTGTTACATGCATGTTGATTTTAAGCATTAAAATCGAGTTATACGATAACTTGGGTAAAATTGAAAATTTGTGTTAAAAATTGGTTTGCACAAAATTTTTGATTTTCATGCATATCTACTGACCTCAAAATGGTTGTGATCAAATTTGGTGATTTTAGGGATTGATTTGCTATTTATTTTGATTTATGGCCTTTAAATCATGTTAATATGCATGTTTTATGTTAAAAGTTAATTAAAAATAGTTGCATGTTGATTATGGCCATAAATATTTTATATGATCTCACATGCATGTTGTAAATACTGTATGTAAAATTTCGCGACTTTTAATTAAGGTTTTCATGATTATTGATTTTTATGAGATAAAAGTCAATAAAGTGATATTATTATGTTCATAAAATTGAAAAGTCTTTTTCTGGTATTGAAAATTTTTGCTACATTATATAATATGATTTATATCATCTTGGTGAAATTTTATAATTTGTTTCACTATTTTACTATAGTTAATGGTTTTTATTTGATAAAACCGTTGAATACTATGTTATTTGTTCATCAAATTTATTCAAACTTTTTGGGAAAATTTTTCTGTTTTTTAGAGTTCTTGAAATGTTTTAGAATGTACAAAATTTTTGGTTTCAAATTTTTATGATTTTTATATTTTATTTTTGGTTTACTTCATAAATGTTATGATTGAACCTCTATATTTAGCAAATACGATCAATTCGAACTAATTAAATACAAAAAAGTTAGCGGGGACTAATTTTGAGTTCTAAATCAGTTTATATAATTAGTTTGAGCTTAAATACGATTTAAGTGTTGATTAGTGATTTCTAATGGTTAAAAATCGATAAAATCCATAAAACCGAGCTTGAATGAGCATGATAAGTGTTAAGGGCGATTTTGGCATGATTTTTATAGCATTTTATTTATGTTATTATTTTTGAATGAATGAATTTTGACCTTCTTTCTTTCTAGCTAGTAAAAGATCAAATTTTTAACCTTCTTTTGAGACCAATTTTCCAGAAATTTTGTTTTGGGTTCTTATCTCGTTATTTGTCGGGAAAAAATGGATTTTGAAGATTTTGGGTCAAGGAATTTGTGTGGGTTCTTATCTCGTTATTTGTCGGGAAAAAAAGGGAGCCCTAGCCGGTCGACCAGCCGCCGGTCAGCCGACCGTCTAAGTGCCCCCTGAAGTTATGTTGTTGTTGTTGGATTTTTTGTTGTTGTTGTTGTTGTTGTTGCTGTTGCTGTTGCTGTTGCTGTTGCTGTTGCTGTTGCTGTTGCTGTTGCTGTTGCTGTTGCTATTGCTGTTGCTGTTGCTGTTGCTGTTGCTGTTGCTGTTGCTGTTGCTGTTGCTGTTACTGTTGTTGTTGTTGTTGTTGTTGTTGTTGTTGTTGTTGTTGTTGTTGTTGTTGTTGTTGTTGTTGTTGTTGTTGTTGTTGTTGTTGTTGTTGTTGTTGTGGTTGTTGTTGTTGTTGTTGTTGTTGTTGTTGTTGTTGTTGTTGTTGTTGTTGTTGTTGTTGTTGTTGTTGTTGTTGTTGTTGTTGTTGTTGTTGTTGTTGTTGTTGTTGTTGTTGTTGATGATGATAAAATCCCCAACGGCCCACCGGCCGCCGGTCAGGCCGACCAGCTGGGAGTCCCTATCTAGGAATTATGTTGTTGTTGTTGTTGGTTGGTACTCAGTCGGCCACCCGGCCGCCGGTCTATTTAACCGGCCGGGAGCCCCTGATTCCCTTATTCCTCTTTTCTTTTGTATACCTTCGCATGTATTGACTCGTATGGTTTGTTTACCTTATAAACTTACGTAATGGCATTTATTATTGATGTTTAGACTATGTAATATCTCACATGCCATTCTCTCATGTTTAGTAATAGTTTTAGATATGTTCCTTACTTGAGTCGGTTATTTTTTTAGTAATGGTTGAGTCTTATCCATTGGATATTTCGAAACTCTCATTTCCCGATTGCACCTCTATACTCGTTAGACTTATTGTCGGAGCGATACGGGTACAACCTTGATGCTTGTTGAATTTGTTAGTGGGGATATGACGACATTCTTGGGAGGCGAAGGCAACGCGTTGATCGACCCAGCCGTCAAATATTGTATCCTTGCGAGGTGGTGTCATATCATGTAGCGTACTTGCTTGTTTATTTTTGACCTCATCTCCGTGCGGGTTTAGCTAGAGGATGATGCTTGTACTCTTTCCTCATCTTTCGTGCGGGTTTAGCCGAATTTGGGGTACTTGCTTCAGTGCGGGTTTAGCCTGAGGATCGAGTCTTGGATGCGAGGGTTAATCGCATATCGAATCGGGAGGGTTTATCCTGAGAGCCTGGCTAGGTTTAGACTAGGATTTCCGTTTTGATGTCGTCCTACCGGGAGGATTAGAGTCTTGAGTATACGAAATGTTTATCGTATACGGTTCAGGAAAACGTTTATTCCGTGGACTAGTTCATCTTGTCTTGAAAAGTACAGATGCTAGTGCTGTCATTTACCGTGAGAGTCTGTTAGATAATATGATGGCTTGTATTCTTGAAATACTGGATGCTTATGATTGGTTTGAATGTTAAGTCGCTAACCTTCTCAAGCATATGGTTGCTAATGGTTAGATGCAAGTCATTGGTGATCTATATGGTTACCAAGGGGAGTCTTCCCCTAGTCATTGTTACATGATGATGATACAATTGATGATTTATATGCTCATATATTTTTATTATGTAATGCTATCCTTATGTCCAGTATGATATGTGTGTATGCATGATGAAATATGATCTTATGCTTTCTTCTGTTCGTTTTGATGTGATATGGCTGGGAGAACCCTGAGTTACTCCCCACTAACTCTGGCATTCATGTTTCATTAATGAATAGGTTGCAGGTTAGTGTTGCATGGGGTATGATGTGTGAGCTAACGAGCATTGTACTTACAATGATTCACCCTTAGCATTGTAGTTTACATTCGTTGATATCTTATTTGTGTTTTTATCAAGAGATCGGGATCCCTTGCATTTATTAAAGTAACATTTGTATAAACGATTTCTTAACATAAGTTTTGGTTTTATAATCAAAAGTGATATTGTCGGTTTTGCCTTTAAAGTTTGTAAAATCTCGTATTTTCCGATGCAAATCTACGTGTTTACTTTATTGCGAAATCGCGGGGTGTCACAGTAAGTCTCATCTTTAGAGTGCATGAATATAGGCCAAACATACGTCGACTAATCATCAACTAGAACGAAGACATACCTGGATCCGCCTATACTTCTTACCTTCATTGGGCCACTTACGTCGACAGATATCTGAGTGGAAAACAACTTTGTTACCTTTGTCACATAATTGACATATATTGAGTAGGTTATGCTTGAGACCACTTACTAAAAACACATCACTAATTGAATGAGAAGAAGATATATCAATCTTACCAACACCAATGACTTTACCTTTCTTGTTGTCTCCAAAGGTGACCTTTACCTCCAACAAAAGGCTCAAGTGAAAGAAATAAAGTTTTATTTCCGGTAATGTGCCTTGCGCAACCACTGGCAAGGTACCATAATTTATTTTCTTTCACAACCACCTGCAAGATAAGTTAGATACATTTTTTCGGTACCCAAGCAAGTTTGGGTCCTTTAGTGTTAGTTACTCTAAATATCAAGTCATTCTTGTTGGGGTGAGTGTCCTCAACAATAGTGCGATCACATAATTAAATCTCAATAATACGAATACAAAGGGATGATGAATATTATAGTCAACTGGTCAACATAAATCGGTAACGATTGGCTCAATTGAGTTTGACGTTACTGTCGTATGACGGTGGTGATCAGTTGATCCCTTGAGGTCACACCTAAAGGATAATCCTCTAATCATGTACATTAATTAATTGTATAGTGATACAGATTAATTAATCCCTTAAATTGAACTATGTTTATATTGTAAGTGAGAATTATATCTTATTATAATATGATTAAATAAGATTCATTTTTAGTAATTTCATTGTTATATTACTAAGAATGCATTATGTTTATGAAACATTTGAGATAAGCTAAATTGGTTGATTATAATTACAAATTGTTGTAGATTATTTTAACCTAATATGAGATGACCTATTTTATTTACATGTAATTATAAAATGTGACTTAAAATATTAAGCCTAATTTATTTGTTATGAAATTGCATTTAAATTAGTTAAATGCATATTTATAAGCAAAATTACATGTTACATGTCACATGTCACATTTGTGACAAATGACAAAATGCAAAAATAAAATGGATACCCATTTTATATGGGTGCACCGGTTTTGGTGGGTATGTTAAGGGTGATAATTAGTTGATTTGTTTAATGGGTAAAACATAATCATTTCACCTAAAAACCTAGTAACCACCCTCGTGCATTGTTAAGAACAAAAAGCAAACTCACCCTTACCCATGCTCTATGGGTGGCTGGTCCTTATGTGCTCTATGGGTCACATGTCATATTTATGATCACTCCACCCCATGCAACACCTTTTTTTGTTTAATAATCTTATTTAATATCCATATTTTCATATTTAGGTAGTTCGTCTTAGATCCCTAATAATTCAATATTAGCGGGTTTTTGTCATCTTTAGATCAAGATCGTGCATTTAGAGGTTAGATATGTTCATATCTAGTCTTTGAATTCGTCTTTGATATAATTTCGTGCAAAGTAATCTATTGAAGCACTTTCACTCAACTTGTAGATCGATAATAAACCGTAAAATTACCAATGAATACTAACTGATCGCGATTCTGGCTTCACAGCCGGAAGCCTCCTCTAGAAAAGACGTACGGGTTGATGCGCCTCTTCCAGAGGACCCTTACCTGCTGCGCCTGTTCTGGGTTGGATTCTGTCTCTGAACTTCTTTTATCGTCTCGACGTAGCCTTAATTACTAATTAATCGACTATTAATTCTACTATCTCTGTTAATCTCTTTGTTTTTTAATCTAATTCATTTCTTTTTCTTCAAATCTTTGTTCTGATATATTTTCGACATAGATCCTGAGATCTATCTTTGTAATTTTATCTAGTCATTAATTATTGCAACGATTGTATGATTTAATTGTCTTCTCACATGCAATCAATCTTAAATCCTATTTGACCTAATTGAATGCTAAATTACATGTTCGCCGACATAGTCTAAGCTCACATGCTAGGGTTAAAATGTGGATGTTGCGTTGCATGCATATAACCCACAACATGTCAACTATAGAAGAGTTTCCCTAATCATTAGTAGAGGTCACTATCGAGGCGGGCGGGATTAGGTGTTCGATCAAAGAACTTCCTAATACGTACCCTCGCCCCTTACTTTCCCATCCTTTCTACGCTTGTTCCTCGTTTCTTCATCTCTGGTTCCCCGTGCACCACAGTTTGGAAAGGATCGCGAGTCCGTGTATCACAGTTTGGCGACTCCGCTGGGGATTCTACACTTACGTGTACGCGTGGTGAAACTTGAACAAGTTTAGGGAATAGTATGTAAGAGACAATTGACGGTTTTCATTACTCGACCTTCCAAGGTCGTTTTATTCGGCCTTCCTAGGCCTAACCCAACCCTTTCTACAAATCGTTCTGTCTGGACGGTCCAGATTTTTATCTGGGCCTAAGGATGGATATTGATTGACATCAACCATACCACGGTGTGTACTCATGTTAGCACCAAGGGCTTTCACTACTCGAGGAAATGGACTAGGAACCAGCCTTACTCATGTTTGGCACGAACCTCTCCACCGACCCCGGGTTTGATTGCTTGGTATGGAAACCCACCCTTTTAGCCAAAACCCTTTTAAATGCACTCCACATACCTTTATCACGCCTGTGTAAATGTGTATAACCCATACGTGATCACTATTTTGTAAACATAACCATGACAAAAAAAGTTCAAATAAAACCCTTTTCAAACTGTAAAGCTTTTTTTAAAGGTGGCCTAGAATAGCACAAAATGAGCCGAAGCTCTGTCCAAATGTTCAGTCAAAACCATCTTCTCTTCACTTCGAGTCAACACTCCTACAATCATACTACGGTTGCCTAGGATGAACATTTCAAATCTTGTCATTTTCAAAACTCACTTAACACAGTGTCACACTCCCACTTCACAAATCGAGTCTTTTCGTGTAAGTCTGCTAGATGAGTCGATCGTGTTTTGATTCGTCGTCAGTCTTTTGCTCAGTTTCCAAGATGCATGGAACTAGTCCCGCCATTATTTACGGACTAAATGGTAATGATCAAATCCTAGCTGCGCTACTCCGTCTTCAAGCAAGTCAAGACTAAGCTTATGCTTGCCTCAATGCCATTGAGGGTCGAATTGTTGCCATGGAAACTAGATTCCCTCCTCTAGACATTCCTGATTGTGTGAATGATTACTTTCCACCTTTTGAGGAGCAACCTAATGCCAATCCTAAACCGGTTCCAACCGAAGCTGAAAAACGACTCCAATACTGGGAGGAGCAACTAATGTACCTTAAGGGGGGCGACATTTATAGGGAGAAAAATCGCAAGTATGAAGCTGTGAACGCACAATTTGCCAACCAACTTCAATATGACTGACATCCTTAAGTTCAAGGGACATGAGAACCCTTTGAATCACATTCAAATCAATAAGCGTACTCTAGAGGTTCTTACCCAAAATAAGGAAAAAGGCTTTGCCGGTTCCCTAAGTAAGCGAAGAAAAACTAGCACACAACTTGTTGAACGTCCAAATGAAGCTACCCTTGTATTGAAACTCGTGGACAACCTGAGACCCATTTATGCAAACCATTTGAGGTACCAAAATATAAAGTCTTCTAAAGACTTGACTGCGCTGGGAACAAGAAATGAAGACGGCATCCGAAAACGGCTCTTGTCCAAAACGGTAGGTCGTGGGTATCAAGGCTCAACGAGTCATTCTTGTGGCTCAGCTAACAAGGCTGATGAAGTCAACCTTGTTGAAATACCTAGGAAGAATAACCTCCAAAGAGAATTCACCAACATCGGTGATACATACTCTAATGCCTTGAAAAGCGTAACACAACAAGGCAAACTCCAACCCTACTGTTGGAGTGAGTGTCCTCAACAATAGTGCGATCACTTAATTAAATATCAATAATTAGAATACAAATGGATGATTAACATTATAGTCAACTGATCCACATTAATTGGTAATGATTGGCTTACTAGAGTTTGACATAATTGTTGTATGACGGTGGTGATCAGTTGATCCCTTGAGGTCACACCGAAAGGACGATTTCCTAATCAAAGAATATTAATTAATTGTATAACGATACATATTATTTAATCCCTTAAATAGAACAAGTTTACAAGTGAGAAATATATCTGAATGTAATATGTTTAAATAAGATTCGATAAATACAATTATTATAATAGAATGCTTAATGTTTATGAAACATTTGAGATAAGCATGATTGGTTGATCATAATCACAATTAGTTGTAGATCATATCAACCAAATATGAGATGACCCATTTTATATATATATGATCATAAATTATTACTTAAAATGTTAAGTTTAATTTATTTGACATGAAATTGTATTTAAATTAGTTAAATACATAATTATATTATAAGATAACATGTTACATGTCACATGTCACATGTCACATGTCACATGTGTGAAAAATGACAAAATTACAAAATGTAAAATGGAGTCCATATTACACATCAAAACCGGCTATAAGGGTGGTTGGGTAAGATTAGGTTTTAATGTTGTGCTAATGATGACTAGATAAAATGATTACCTAGCTTAAATACATATAGCCACCCTTTAACTTTGGTAAGGCAAAAAGAAAGAGGCATGCCCTCCCTTCCCAAGTAAGTGGCCGGTTTTGGTGACTGATAAAGCGGATGTTTTCCTCTTGTTTTACTTACTAGTTAATCTCATAAAAAATATTACTACATCTCACTAGAAATCTCAAAATACTTAGAAACTTTAAAAGTTTCATAGAACTTGTATTTTGAGGATTGAACTCGACATTTCTAAGGTAGAAATTTCGAGTATCATACTTGTTTTTAAGGGTGCTTAACTTTTGTACTAGTAAATCAATAGTTAAGTGATTTAAGGGTAAGTCTAGGTGCAACTTATAGGAGGGTTCCTACTCTTGGAGCTTTTGGAAATTCATCCTATTCATCTAGATCAAGAATAAGTACAAGAAGGTGTCTTGTACTTGTGTCCATACTCAACAATAATCAATGTGAGGAACATTTTCTTTCTCTATTTCGATTTAAATAGTCAGCATGTAACTAGATCTTGAAACTAATTAAAGAGTTAATTAGTATTTCTTAAGAAATGTCTTAAGTATAGGTATATGAACCTAAAAATTGGTATCCGAGTATAGGATGTTACATTCAATCGGTTTTACAAAGTTTTTACGAGTTAAAGTAACAAAATAAAACTAGAAAATTAGTGATTTATATGATAAAGTCACTAAAATTTAAGCATGAAATACATTCTAGTCCTAAATTTTGTTTTAGGTCATTTTGATGATTTATGGAAGATTATTGCTTTATTTAATGATTTTTAGTTAAATAAATCCATTTTAATGAGTAAAATGAACTTTTATTTGCTAAAAATAGTTATAATTCGAATCTGGCCATGAAATTTTAGTATGATCTCACATGCATATTTTACATACTGTATGTACAATTTGATATAAATATGATTGTTTTGCATGATTTATGATTTTTAATAGTTAACGAGGCATAAATAGTGATTATTTTGGCATAAATAGCTAAAATGAATTTTTGGCTTGAGAAAATTATCATATGTTGCATAAATATTGAAAATATCATATGTATAAGTTGAAAATTAATTAAATTAATTTTCGTGTGATTTTAGTATTTTATTTGATAAAATCGATTAATAGCAACTATATTTTTCTCTAAAATGATTCGAAACGTTTTGACCAAAATTTTGACAGAAAGATGTTCCTGGAAATGTTCCAGAATATAAAAAATTTTAATTTTTAAATTTATAAATTATTGTAAAATAATTTGGAATTGTTATATAAAAGTAATGTTAATAAGGGTCAAAACCGAGCAATAATGCAAAACGAAGTTGAATTATCGTCAAATAATTAGTGGAGACTAGTTTTTGAGTCCTAAAACAGTTAGGGTAATTAACTTGGACTTAAATTTGATTTAAGTATTAATTTGTGATTTTAATTGGTTATTATCACGCATTTCCATAAAACCGGGTTATATACGATATAAGGTTATTAGGGCGATTTGGCACATTAATATTGCATGAGTTTACATATAATTATGCTTCATTTTTGAATGAATGAATGTCATTTTGATTTATGTAATTTTTTGGAATTATGTAATTTGTCTTAATATGGCCTTAGTTTTTAATCGGTATTACCCGAAATGTATGGAAATATTGATTCGGTTGTAATTTAATGTGATCTCGTATCACTTTTATTTTATCATTTCATTTTATTTTGCAAATGTATAATAGAATAAGCCTTGTAATTTTATTATATCATTTGTAATTCCGGAGTTTCCTAAAGACGGTACTATTTGGAAAGGCGTTCCAAAAGGAAGACGGTGTCCTTGGGAGGCGTGCAAATGAAGTTCAAGGAACCAAGGAGTTGGTTTATGAATTTTAAATAGTTAATTTGATTTTCTATTATTTTATGAAGGTCATACTAGGGATTTATTTTATGCTTGCATTTCTACTTATATGTTGCATGCATGCCAAATCGCCACTTAAACAACACATGCATTTTATCGCGTCAATCGACCGCGTCAATTATAATTATCGATAGTTCACCTATTTAGTTCACTTAAAAAGGAGATAGATAATATAAATTGACTTGACCTCTATTTATTAATTGAGATTTAGCGTTAACAAATAGTAGAACCCATAAATCCCAATTTTGTAAGGAAGTAGGTTCGGCTCACCGAGGTGCTAAACTTATTACGTTGGGTAAGTGAGGCAATAAATTGTTATTGCATCGAAATTTGGTTGAACTCAACGGAAAGATTATGGTCCGTGGCCCATATGTTCCGGGCTAAAGATGACAATAAAGTATTTCATCGACCAAGAATTCTAATTGTAGAATCGGTTAAAGAGTTAACCCACCAAATAATATTGATAAAGGTCGTGGAGTCCGTGGCTCACATAAACCCGAATTAATATAGGATTTGCGTCTTGGAATTATTTATGTAATTGGGTAGAGGTCATTATATAAATGTCAAACCTGTTTAAAATGTTTACAAGTGTTTTTAAAACGATAAATGTTAATATTTCTTTCATTTTTATTTTGTAGTCCAAATTATTTTAATTCGCAATGTCGGAAAACAACAATAACGAGGTTCGACCTCCACCACTCACCACCGTATCATGGCGAAGATCCTTCGTGGATCGTTGTAAACTTGATAAGAATGGTCCAAACTTCACGGATTGGAATGGGCAACTACGCTTAGCCGCCGAATGTGACGGTAAGCTTGGTTACCTAACCGAGGCGACCCCTACCACTCCAAATGTGAGGTCATTAAACGCCACTAGGGAAGCCTATGAGGCCTACCACAAGGACTCGGCGGCGATCAAGAATGTCTTGATCTTTTCGATGGATAGCGAGCTTCAACGTAATGTCATTAAGATGGCAACCGCATATGAAATCTATTCTAAGATCGTGACCATGTTTTCACGAGCTCCAAGAATTTTGCAATACGAAGCCGCGTCCCAATTCTTTGACCTCAATATGAAGGAGGGTCATAATGTTAGCCCTCACGTGCTCAAAATGATTGAGTACGTGGAGGTGCTTAAAGAGTAAGGAATAGAGATTCCCGAGCCTCTCATAATTGACCACATACTTCACTCCCTAAGTAAGATCAAAGGGTTTGTCAACTTTAGGGTGAACTTCAACATGCAAAATGCCTGATAAGTGAATATTTGTATGATTTTAACCCCCAGTTTAGCTCGGTTTTGTATGTCATTTGTGCTTTGTTAAGCCATTTTATGAGCTAATATCGTCTTCTAGGCGAATTCCTGTGTTCTAACTTGTTTTGTAGGGAAAGTGACGTTTCTACGCCCTTTTTCTATATTCCCGAGCATTTGCCTAGAACCCGACGATTCAAAGAAGAAAGCTTGACCATGTGAAGAAGGTTCACTAAGTAAAGAGAGAGAAGAAGCAGAGACGGTTTCGTAGTTGTCAGAAGACCAATCAATTAGACGGGAGAATTCATCGCTTTACATCATATCCAAGCAACAAACCCGATTGTATAAGTCAAGGGGGATGTTGTAAGTCAAGTCAAAGCAAAGGAAGATGAAGCGTTAGTCAAGAGCTTCCAGAAGACGACTTACCCGATCGGGTAAGTGTGTACCCGATCGGGTAAGTGTGTACCCGATCGGGTATGTGTGCTGCTTCGAGCATTGCGGCTCCTTCTTCCTAAATTTGCCCTATGTATTTATTGCCCGACCTCTTCTCCACGAAACCCTAATACTATAAATAGATGCTCCAAGCCAAACACTCCCATACACTATCTTACACAATCTAATCCTATATTTCATATAATCTTCTTATTAGTTTTCTCTTTAGTTTTAGTCTTTCTAGTTTAGTTTATCTTCTTCTTTTGTCTTTTGTTTCTAGTTTATTTATGTCCATTTCATATCAAACCATTAGCTTAGTTCAATAAGAATTTCAATCTTTGTATCTACTTTGTTGGGTTCAAGAGTTGTAATTCAAAGTACGGTATTTCTATGCGAGGGATTTCTATTATTGTTATCACTTTCATCGTTGATCATCACCTAGGTACTCCTAATTTATCCTTTGTTTATTGTTCTTTATTACTTTCCAATTGATTGTTATTTTCTATTTTAATTAGATTCATTTTCATGTTGTTATAATCATAGTTTCATTTCTTAGATTGTCATATAGCGTCGTTATTATCGCCCCATAGAGAGTCTAAATTATTGTCAAAATCAACTAAATATGCTTACCTTAACTTTCATTGTTAATATCAACATAATCATGAGTGAGTAGTCACCTCTCTAGGGTGTAGGGTAGCCATGTTAGATTGATTAAAAGATGATAATTGGATAAAAGAAATTGTGCTTTTAAAACATTGTGTCTATGCATGTTTGGACTTTAACGATAGTTGACGATTCTTGATCACAATCATTGACTAGTGTGGAATTCTTTTCCAAGGTAGATATACAGGAATTGAATAGACAAACCGTGACATAGTAGATTAAGACCTAGTAAATCGCACTAAAAGCCTGCTAGACCATCTGATCTATGATTGTAATGAACACACCATTCTTACGAACTCTCAATGAATTATTTGCATATCCCAAATCCAATTTCATCAATATGTCAATCTACATGTGTGAACCTATTTCCCTAGATGCTTCTCATTATTGTTAATTTATCATTTGCTTTATCGTTTCCATTTCAATTTGTCTTTATTTTGTTTTTATGCCATTCGTTAGTTTAGACATCACAAAATCCAAAACCCAAAAAATCATTAGATAAAACTCAATTGTGAGACGATTCACAATCCATAGGAAACACCATCTCCTTGAGGATCGACCCCTACTTCCATAATTACATTAATTTGTTATTAGCCTAGTCTGGGTAATTTATCTTTGTATCGAGCTTGCGACAGGCACGATCAAATTTTGGCGCCGTTGCCAGGGAGCACGGTTTAGTTTTCCCTTTTATTGTGATTTTTATCGCGATTAGTTTTATCTAGTCTTTAGGAACTCAAATTCCTTTAGACCTCTCTTGATTTTTCATCTTAGCTTTTCTATCTTATGCCCAGATCTTCTAGACTAGGGACCCCTATTCCTTTGGACCCCGAACTAGAAAGAACTCTGCGTAGGAAATTAAAGCTATTCAACGAAATTTCAAAAGCCTCTGACATTTCAAGTTTAGATCGTATTCGTGAGAAATACTCGGATATCTTACCTAATCTTGAGGGAGAAGAAGATCCATTCTCATCCCCATTTCCAAAAATAAATCAACTTTCAACCAACATTCCATCTTCATCTTCATAAACAAAAATGGTTCGACTTTCCGCCCATTCTAAACCCACCGCAGATACACTTCCAAAGGGTATCGCTACACCTCAAATTACAGCTCAAAACTTCGAAATCAAACCTGCCTTTATCAATTTAATAGAAAGAAATCAATTTGGTGGCAATGCCACAGAAGATCCCAACCTTCATATCCAAAACTTTTGTGACTATTGCTCCACGATTAGACAAACTGGAGTATCCCAAGAACAGATTAGAGAAATGCTCTTTCCTTTCTCTTTAAGAGGAAAGGCAAAACTCTGGATCAATAGTCTTGACCGAGTTGCCTTAGGAATAGTCGACTGGGATGGTCTAGCTCTTGCTTTCTATCAAAAGTACTTCCCACCAGAACGAACCGCACTCTTACGAAGTCAGATTACTGGATTCCGTCAGAGAGGTGACGAAAGCCTTTATGAGGCATGGGAAAGACATAAAGAATTACAAAGAAAATGTCCTCATCATGGCCTTGATTCATGGTTCCTGGCTATCACATTCTACAACGGTTGTTGTGGCGAATCGCGTCGTATCCTCGACTCCGCTAACAATGGTCGTTTCGATCAAATCGATGTAGGGATAACTAGTGCGACTATCGAGTCAATGGAAATCCACGATTCTCAGTATAGCAACTCGCGTGCTATACCGCTCAAAGCCAAGCAGGATGATTCAAGTAAAGTAGCACTCTTGGAAGCCCAATTAGCCCTTCTGCAGTAACAAGTAGGAAGCTCTTCCCAATCCAAGAAACATATCAACGTCACTAACCACGTTGTGGTATGTGAGACATGTGGGATTGGAGGGCATAGTTTTCAAGATTGTAGAAGTTCAATAGAGCAAGTCAATGCTTATCAAGGATATAGGAAAGGCAACACTTTCTCAAACTTCTATAACGAAAACACAAAAAACCACCCGTTTTTGTCCTACAAATGTACCAATGTTCAAAATGCCCACCAACAAACTCAACAACCATTCATACCACACCAACAAAAGCCTTACAATCCACCTGGTTTTCAAAACCAGAGACCTTCATTCCAACCTAACTTCAATCAACCATATCAAAATCAACCTCAACACCAACCACCTCAAATTCAAGGCCAACCAAATGACTCAAGCTTGAGCAAAATTGAATCCATGCTTCTACAAGTTGTTCAAAAACAGGATTCAATGTTTGCTCAATTTCAAAAGAGTGATCAAGCTAAAGATGCTGCCATCAAGATGCTTGAAACTCAAATGGCCCAATTGGCTACCTCTATTACCCAAAGAAAACAAGGCCAACTCCCACCTCATGGTGAACAACCGAGGGACACCGCAAATGCTATCACCCTTAGGAGTGGTACCACTTACACGGAACCTCAGCAACCCAAAGAACCAACAGTTGAGCCTTCACCAGTAGAAAGCCAAAAACAAACCCAACCATCCACCGCTAAGGAAGCGGAGGAAAAACGTGAAAAGAAGGATGAACTTGAAAAGGAACCCATCAAAATTCAAGTTCCATTTCCCCAACATTTGAGGAGAAATCATAAGAAAACCCAATTCGGTAAATTCATGGAAGTTGTCAAAAACCTCCAAGTAACGGTTCCCTTCACTGAATTAATCACTCAAATTCCTTCTTACACGAAATTCATGAAGGATATCTTAACAACGAAGAGGACTCTAGATGATGTTGAAATCATCGCATTCACCGCCGAATGCAGTGCGTTATTACAAAATAAGTCCCCTCCTAAGTTAAAGGATCCTGGTAGTTTCTCTATACCTTGCACTATAGGCACCTACACTATTGATAAAGCTTTGTGCGATCTAGGTGCTAGTGTAAGCGTTATGCCCTATTCCATTTGCGAAAAATTGAATATGGGAATTCTGAAATGCACAAGTATCACCCTGCAAATGGCAGATCGTTCTCTAAAACAACCTATGGGAGTTTTAGAAGATGTACCTGTTAGAGTAGGGAAGTTTTTCATTCCGGTCGATTTTATAGTGTTAGATATGGCAGAAGATTCGCAAATCCCTATCATTCTAGGAAGGCCATTTCTACACACTGCGGGAGCAGTAATCGATGTCAAGAATGGAAAATTGACATTAGAAGTAGGTGATGATAAAGTCACCTACAACTTAAACAGTGCAATGAAGAGCCCTATGCTTGAAGAGTCTTGTTGTTTTCTTGACATTGTCGACTCAATCATTGATGAATCTCTGTATCCATCAATAATTGAGGATCCTTTAGAAGCAATTTTATTGTTAGAGGATATCTCTGAAAATGACAATTTTGAGATCAGTGAGCTGGAAAGGGACTTGACTGGTAAACAGATACAGCCTGAAGAAGTTAGGGAGTTCATAAGCTTAATTGATGCTCCAGCCAAGGCAGAAGTACATAAACCTGAACTTAAACCTCTTCCTTCAAATCTAAAATATGCCTTTTTAGATGAATCTGAATATTGCCCGGTCATAGTGAGTGCTCTTCTAGATGAAAATCAGTTAAACTCGATATTGATTGTTTTGAGAAAACATAAAAAGGCAATAGGATATAAACTCGAAGACCTCACAGGCATAAGCTCCGACTTTTGCATGCATAGAATCAACTTAGAAGAAGGCCAAAGACCTTGTGTTCAAGGTCAACGCCGTCTTAATCCCAACATGCAAGAAGTAGTTAAAGCTGAAGTTCTGAAATTGTTAGATGCTGGCATAATCTATGCAATTTCTGACTCAAAATGGGTTAGCCCTGTCCAAGTTGTTCCCAAGAAAGGAGGAACAACAGTAGTCAAGAATGAGAAGAATGAGCTCATCCCCACACGGATTGTGACGGGATGGCGAATGTGCATTGACTACAGAAAGTTGAATCAATCAACTAGAAAAGATCACTATCCTCTGCCCTTCATTGATCAAATGTTAGAGAGGTTAGCTTGCCACAAATATTTCTGTTATCTAGATGGTTACTCAGGATTTTTCCAAATTCCTATCCACCCTGAGGACCAAGAGAAAACCACCTTCACATGTCCCTATGGCACTTTTGCTTATCGCCGAATGCCATTTGGCCTATGTAATGCACCTGCAACTTTCCAGCGTTGCATGACTAGTATGTTTTCCGATTTTGTTGAGACTATCATGGAAGTATTCATGGACGACTTTAGCGTCTATGGCATTTCCTTCGATAATTATTTGACAAATCTATCCAAGGTATTGAAACGCTGTGAAGAAGTCGACCTTGTTCTCAACTGGGAAAAGTGTCACTTCATGGTGAACGAAGGTGTAGTTTTAGGACACATCATTTCTGAAAGAGGTATTGAAGTGGATCGAGCTAAGATCCAAGTTATTGAGCAACTTCCACCACCTGCTAATGTAAAACGAATCAGGAGTTTCCTTGGTCACGCCGGTTTCTACCGACGGTTTATTAAAGATTTTTCTAAAATAGCCAAGCCCCTGACTGAGCTCCTTTTTAAGGATGCACCTTTTAATTTCACGAAGGAATGCCTTGAGGCATTCAACAAAATCAAACGCGCTCTAATCACCGCACCTATAATCCAATCACCTGATTGGAATCTTCCATTTGAGCTTATGTGCGATGCGAGTGATTACGCCGTTGGAGTTGTTTTGGGGCAAAGAAAGGAAAAGTTCCTTCATGCTATTTACTATGCTAGTAAAACATTAGATCCTGCCCAAATCAACTATGCCACTACTGAAAAAGAACTTCTTGCCATTGTCTATGCCTTAGACAAATTCCGTTCTTACCTTATAGGATCGAAAGTCATTGTTTACACTGACCACGCTGCTTTGAAATATCCGCTTTCAAAGAAAGAGGCAAAACCTCGACTTATCCGATGGATCTTACTCCTTCAAGAGTTTGATCTAGAGATCCGGGATAAGAAAGAAGCAGAAAATGTAGTCGCTGACCATCTTTCAAGGATAAGAGTAACTGAAATAGGATTGCCAACACAAATTAATGACTCATTTGCTGATGATTCATTAATGGCGATTACTGACTTTTCTCCTTGGTATGCTGATATGGCCAATTTTCTTATCAGTCGACAGCTACCTTCTGACCTTTCTTATAACCAAAGGAAACGATTTTTGCATGATGCAAAATTCTTCGTTTGGGATGATCCTTATCTTTTTAAGCAATGTTCTGATGGGTCTTTATAGACGATGTATCCCCCAGTGGGAAAATAAAGGAGTTTTAGAAGGATGCCACTCATCTGCTTATGGTTGTCATCATGATCCGTCCAAGACCGTAGCCAAAGTTTTGCAATCCGGGTTTTTCTGGCCCACGATGTTTAAAGATTCAAAGGACTTTGTTATGGCTTGCGACGCTTGTCAACGAATGGGTCAAATATCCAAGAGACATGAGATGCCTCAAAACGGCATATTAGAAGTTGAAGTATTCGATGTCTGGGGTATTGACTATCAAGGACCATTCCCTTCTTCTAATGGAAATCGTTATATCCTAGTCGCTGTTGACTATGTTTCCAAGTGGGTAGAAGCAATTGCCACTCCCACTAATGATGCTAGAGCTGTGATACGGCTATTTAAGAAGATCTTCTTTCCACGTTTTGGTGTACCCAGAGCCGTGATTAGTGATCGAGGAACTCATTTTGGAGAGAAGCAGTTAGATACTCTGCTTGCTAAATATGGTGTGTATCACAGACGAGGATTAGCCTACCATCCTCAGACCAGCGGTCAAGTAGAAGTCTCAAATAGAGAGTTGAAAACGATTCTTCAAAAAGTAGTCTCAAGATCTAGAACTGATTGGAGTAATAAGCTCGATGATACCTTAAGGGCTTATCGCACAGCTTTCAAAAACTCCGATTGGAACATCTCCTTATCGATTGGTTTATGGAAAGGCCTGTCATCTTCCTGTCGAGTTAGAGTATAAAGCTTACTGGGCTATCAAAGAACTTAACTTAGACACTAAGCTTAGCGCTGATAGGAGACTTTTGCAACTCAATGAGTTGGAGGAATTTCGTTTACAAGCTTATGAGAATTCTCGAATCTACAAAGAGAAAACGAAGCGTTGGCACGACAAGAGGATAATTAAGAAATAATTTAATGTCGGTGACCAAGTACTTCTTTTCAACTCCCGTTTGAAAATTTTTTCGGGAAATCTTCGATCACGATGGTCTGGACCATTCACTGTCACATATGTGAGCAAGTACGGCTATGTGGAACTAATGACTAGCAATGGTGAGAAATTCAAAGTAAATGGACACAGACTGAAACTCTACTATAGCAATTCTATCATCGGATGTTTAGATATTGTCTATACGGAGCGTCCATCCCCAACCCAATGATTTCATGGAAAAATTCGTCGAGCAAGACGTTAAACAAGCGCTTCTCGGGAGGCAACCCGTGTTTTCCCCGTTTTCCATTTTTATTTTTGTTTTTCCCTTTGTTTTGTTAGATTTCTTTGCAGATGAAAGAGTTTTTGAAGAATCTCTGACGACCTTTCCTTGTCAAGTCCAAAAGGCTAGCTTGGGGGAGTTCGCGCTGACTAGTAAGCTTCATTCTTCTTTCATTTTTCCTTTCTTCCCATTAAGCATCTCATTGCATATTTGGTTTTTTGTGCTCACATTGAGGACAATGTGATGTTTAGCTTGGGGGAGGGATTGCATTTTTCCTTTTTTTGCATTTTAGTTATATTTTTCAAATTTTGAATAAAATAGAGAAGATTTTAGAGAGAAAATTTTTAAATTTTGAACACAATTGAATGCTTTTCATGCTTTGCTTGCTTGTTTACTATGCTATCATGTTACATTTCCCAAACTTAGAGCTTTCAAAAGATAATGATTCAATATTTATTGAATTTTGCATACATGGGGAAGTCTTGTACACAGTAGGCATGGAATGAATCTATAGATGAGTACGCTTGATCTTGACATTTGGCAAACTAGATATATTGTAAGGTAGAACCTCCTTAGACTGGTACATCTATACCCAGTCTCATCTAGGTGTGTGTAGTTCTCCTTGTGATGTGTTTCATGTCAAAACGCATAAGTATGGTTCTCATTTCATTTCTATAAAGCATTGCATTCATGATTCACTAAGATTTGAAGCCTTTTTCACTTTAAATTTACCCCTCAAAATTAGCCCCTTCATACAAATGCTTCACAAAAATAATAGCTACAGATAAAAACTGCCTACCTTTTGAGCTAGTAGCTAGACTATGGTGTGTGGGTGCTCTTTTGAGAAGATTTGTTCTTATCTGTCAAAGTGAATTGGGAAAACGAAAAAGTTCAAGAAGCGAAGTTGTGTTCAGAGGGAAAAAAAAAAGAAGAAGAAAAAAAAAGAAAAGAAAAAAAAAATAGAAAAATCAAAGAAAAAGAAAGAAAAAGAAATAAGAAAAGAAGTTATGAGTATCTCCTAAAAATGTCAAATAAATAGAAGGAGTTTACCCTTGTGTTTCGTGTGTAATAAGCCAATCTATTACTTCTGGCTTCGTTATTTGTCTTTTGGGAATTAACCGAAAGTCTGGATTGAGTATTCATTTATCATTGGTCAGTTGCTAGCTCATTCTAACTTTCACATGACCTGTAACACCCGCAAATGTACCCTATTTTTCTAGTGAAAATATTTTACGGACACTTTTCAGTGAAATTTAGTTTTAATTTGGAATTTAATGTTCCGAGTCGAATTTAGAATTTTCGAGTTCGTATTTGGAATTTCCGCGAGATTCCATGTGAATCCCGTCTTAAGGCGACTTTGACTTTTTCTTGACTTTTCCACTCATACTCCTTCATATACTCCCTCAAACCCTAACCTAATTCATTCCTCACAACTCAACATTTCTTCTTCCTTACGAAAACCAAAACCTTGCCTCCATTTTTGATCCAAGCTTAGATTCGTCATAACTCATTCGTTTCTTGCTCAAAGTCACGTAAGTTCGTCTTATTCTTCCCCTCTTAGCTTCCTCTATCCGTATTGGTAATAAAATTACCGTCTTTCTCGCTTTTTAAATTATCCGTCTTTCTCAAGGTGAATGATATTCATCTTTTATTATCTAATTGTATGTAGGTGGAGACTAGGAAGGTTTAGAAACCGTTTAAAGACGCGAAAAGGTAAAGGTGAAGGGTTACTCGATATCATTTACGTGTTTTATGTGTTTTCTAGGCTAGTAATCGTATTTAGATTATGGTTAGTATGCTTAGGACTTGTGTTGTTGTTGTTGGTTGTTGTTAGTTGTTAATGATATGAGAATTGATGGTTTGTGATGATAAATGAGGATTTTTGTGTTGGTAACTTGTTGATATTTGATCGTTCCTGAATCCCGTGTGGGACACAGGCTGCGTCGTGGTGACGCAGGCTGCATCGTGGTGACGCAGGCAGCGTTACTCGCTGCCGACAGTAATTTTCCTACACTGACCCCTTTGCGTAAAATGATCATATCTTGTTACTTGCTTGTTTTGGGCGTGTGACATCCCGTTGGAACCGTAAGAAGATAAGCTATCACCTCCATTTGGAATTTCTGCATTTGCATGTCTAGAACTCTAGTTATGACCGTTTGAAGTGGACCATTGTTTTCGTTGGTTTCCAAACAACGTTGTTTTGGAGAGGTGATCTATGTTTTTATTCATTATGCTTCATAAACTTGTTCTAATGCTTATGTATCATGTATTGACTCATGTTTATCAGATTTAAACTTATATGATTCCCTATTCTCATGTTTTGTGACGGTTTTTGGTATGTTC
>JAIUZE010015992.1:0-11031 GCA_022085475.1 Heliosperma pusillum | reverse complement strand
ACCGAGTTAGCATGCGGTTTTATGTTAAAAGTTAACTAAAACTAGTTGCATGTTGAATCTGGCCTCAAATTTTTATATGATCTTACATGCATGGTGTACATGTTGTATGTAAAGTTTCGTGACTTTTGGTCTTGTATTGCATGGTTATTGATTTTTATTGGATAAAAATCAATTTAAAGGAGTTATTTTGTTCTTAAAATTGAAACGAGACTTTCTGGAGTTCAAAATTTTTTGTACATTTTAAAATATTATTTATATCATCCTGGTAAAATTTTAAAATTTGTTTCATCATTTTACTATTTTAGTTGGTTTTTATTTGATAAAAACCGATTATTATAAAGCTATTTGTTCATAAAATCATTTCAAATTTTTTGGGCAAATGTTTTTTTGTTCTTGAGGTTCCTGGAAGTGTTCCAGTATGTACAAATATTTTTGTTTCAATTTTAATGATTTTTTATTTTATTTTGGGTTTAATTCATAAAAGTTATGATTAAACCTCTTTAAATAGCAAATGCGATCAATTCAAACTAATTAAATACAAATGAAATTAGTGGGGACTAATTTTGAGTTCTAAATCAGTTTAGATAATTAGTTTGAGCTTAAATACGATTTAAGTGTTGATTATTGATTTTTAGTAGATAAAATCGATAAAATTCGTAAAAACCGAGCTAGAATGAACATGACAAGTGTTGAGGGTGATTTTGGCATGATTTTACACATTTTTATTTATGTTGTTGAATGAATGAATGTCATTTATTTATTTTATTGCAAGTTGTACCTAGTATGGCCTAGATTGTTTTAATCGGTATTACCCGTAATGTAAGGGAATACCGATTTGGTTGTAATTTATTGCGATTTCGTATCGCCGTTTTGTAATAATTAATAATTTCATTTTTTTTTTTAGATCAAATGTATAATAGGGATTTGCTATGTATTCATTTGTATTTTTTGTAATTATTTATTATGAAGACGGTGATTCCCAAAGTCGGTGTTCCAAAAGACGGTGCCATATTGGAAGGCGTTCCATGAAGAGGCAAGGGACCAAGGAGTTGGTTTCCGATTTGTAATCATCTAGTTAATTAGATTATCTAGGTGGCCATACTAGGATTTAATTTGATTGCTTGCTTTATTTTTCCGCACATGCCAAAATCACCAACATGCATTTTATTTATCGATTGTCAATTCCACGTTATTCAAAATTCACCGACTTAGTTCACTTATAGGGAATTAATAACTAAAATTGGCAAGACCTCTCACATAACTTAAAAAGGAATTGAGATTTAGCCTTACCAATTGAAGCACCTATGAAACCCGTGTTCATTAGGACAACCACAACGTGGACCTTTTTACCTCGGGTAAGTAGGGTGATACGATCACACACCTAAATTGGGTTGGACTCAACAAGATAAGCGTTATCTTGGGACTAGGAGATGGGTTTAGTTGAAATCCGTCGACCGAGAGTTCTAGGAGTAGAATTAGTCAAAAGTTGACTTACCATCTTTTACATAAAAGTTGCATAACATGTTCTTTTGTCTAAAATGCGGGTCTCAGAATCGCTTATATAATTTCGTGAGGGGTCATTATATGAGTGACTTGTTTAAATTGTTTATGCAAGTAAAATTGATTAAAACAATGAATGTTAATATTTCCTAATTTTGTTGTAGTTATTCATAATTCGCAATGGCAACCAATAACAACACCGTTCAACTAGGAAAAGACTCATGGCTAAGGTCCGTAATGGACAAATGCATCTAAAAGACGATGGAACTAATTTCATCGAGTGGGAGCAAACGATCAAGGGCGCGGCGTTATCGGATAACGTTTTACGCTACTTGACCGAGGCACCTCCCAATGAACCCGGCCCAAGAGCCACTAATGCGGCCAAAGCCGCCTATGAGGAATACCTTAAGGTAGCAAACGACGTCAAGATGGTCTTGATTTGATCGATGTCCTCAAGCCTTAAGCAACAATACATCACCCTTGGAGCATATGAGATATTCTCTAGGGTGACGTTGGCTTTTTCTCAATCACCCGAGATTCGCCAATACAATGCTATGACTCGGCTTTTTGAAGCCAAGCTAGAGAAGGGCCAAAAGGTTGGCCCACATGTGCTTAAGATGGTGGAACATGTGGACACTCTAGATCGTCTAGGGGTCAAAATTCCTAAGAAGCTAGCGGTTGGCCGCATCCTTCACTCACTTCCTCCCAAGTTTGCCCAAGCTAGGGCAAACTATAACAGGCATGGCATGGATAAGAGCTTTCACGAGCTCCATGCTCTCCTTACCCAAGTCGAAAGGGATATGGAAGCAAGTGGGAGTGAGCAAAAGGATGTTCTTACAATGAGATTGAAGAACGTGAAGCTAGGGGTTCAAAAGGGGAAGGGAAAAGCCAAGGCTTTGCAGCAGAAGCTCACCCAAGGGGTTTTGATGATCAAACCACCACAAACAAGACAAGCTTGACCCCTCAGATGGAAGCTCGAGTTACAAGGTCCAAACAACAAACTATGACAAGCCAAGATCAAGCCAGGCCAAGCCACACCAATGAGGAAGGAAGTCCAGGGCTCAACAACCCATGCCAAGCCCCAACACAACCCACATTACCCACACAAGGCAGAAACAAAACCATTCAGGCCCAGGCAGACCAATTAACAAACCCTGCAGCTAGAAGGTACACCAGGGCATCCCAACCACCCCCACCATGGCCTACCATCAAGCCAACCCACTAAGCTACAAGTTTGTCCAGGACAAATCCTTTTGAAGTCTAGTAAAAACCCATGAAACAGACACCCCAAGTTAGAGCCCAGCAAACCCATTAAAAACAGAGAAAGTACAAGGCAGTTTGTGGTTTCCTTTTGTTTAAGTCAACTTGTCCTCGTCCAAGGCAGGTCTTATCTATGTCCTAATAAGAGTAGGGAGTCCCAAGGAGCAGCAAAACATCCAGGCAAAGCAACAAGGCAACAAGAACAACAGATTTCCATTTCAGGAAAACTCCAAAACTGCTTTATTTGCTTTTTGTTCAGTCTGTTTTTTGTGTCTTGTGTCTGTTCTTTATAGTTGTTGAGCTTGTCCTATTGTGAGGCTCTTAATTAGTGTCAGTAGTAGTAGTTTGAATCCTAAGTTGTCCCTTGGATGATCTGTACATCCAATGGTTCACAAGTTATCAGCCCCTCTATATAAAGAGGTCTTGTATGTTTGTTTCAGTTAGACTTTATGAATGAATGAACTTTGAGAAATCCCTCAAATCTATCAAACTTGTGCTAAGAGCCGTAGTTTGAAGCAAGCCTGATACATCTTCAAGGTGTTTGATCAGTGCCTTGTCTTGTGAGTCAAGTTATATCTGTGCCTTGCTGTGGTTAACTTGCTTGCTGTTTGAGTCTAGTCTAGGGTGTTTGTGCTTTGCTGTAACACTTGAAAACTGTCTCTAAAACCAGTCTTTGAGTCCTTTCTCTTGTGCCTTGATGTAGAGGATTGTCTCTAAGTCATATCCCTTGAGTTTTTTCAGTTAAATAACTCACCCTCTCTAAAACAACATCCATTTGTTACTTGACATTGTTCTCAGTTTGAGTCAAGCTAATCAAACTTCCTTAAAACTTGTGAACCTTAGTAGTTTACACTCCAAATTGGTTATCAGAGCTTTGGTTGAGAGTCTTAGTGAGTTCATTTTCCCTAACTACATTTAAAAAACACAAAAATAGCCCAATGAGTGAAGAGAGACTAGCAGGAGTAGAAGCAAGGATGGAGGATCTGGCTGGGATTGTAACCACCCTAACCAGAACCCTGGACCAGGTGATAGGCAACCATTTGCTTGCTGGAGGAAGAGGCAGAGGACGTGGAAGAGGCCAAGGAGGAGGCAGAGGAAGGCCACCTGATGATGAAGAGTATCCAGACTCAGAAGACTCAACAAGAAGCAGAGCTTCCATCCACAGGAACACAGACAAGCATCTTAAGGTAGATATCCCTGAGTTTTCTGGTAGTCTTAATCCTGATGACTTGTTAGAATGGCCTAGAGAAGTAGAAAGGATCTTTGAGTACAAGGGATACAATGATTCCAAGTCTTTTAAAGTAGCCATCCTTAAACTGAAAGGGTATGCTTCCCTTTGGTATGAAACTCTGAAAGGGTTAAGGGCTAGGGAAGGTAAAGAACCCATCAAGTCTTGGACTAAACTGAAAAAGAAACTGTTAAACAAATTTGTTGCTAAGGATTACACCCAGGATCTGTTTATCAAGTTGTCTAAGTTGAAACAAGGAGACAAACCTGTTGAATCTTATCTAAGAGAGTTTGAACAACTCACCTTACAGTGTGATATAAATGAGAAACCTGAGCAAAGGATTGCTAGGTACTTAGAGGGTCTAGATAAGAACATTGCTAACAAGGTTAGGATGCAACCTCTGTGGTCATTTGATGATGTTGTCAACCTATCTCTGAGAATGGAGAAGATAGGGAAGACTAAGCCTGCTACACCAAAACCTGTTAGGCCTTTTCAAACCAGACCTTATAGTGGGTTTAGAGCCATTGATACCCCTAAGACAGCACCCCCACCTACCTTAGACAAGGGTAAGGGCATCATGGGTCAAAAACCAAGCACTTCATGACTGAGAACAGAATTAGGTGCTTCCAATGTCAAGGCTATGGACATTTCAGGAAGGATTGCCCTTCTAAGAAGACCTTAACTATAATGGAAGTTGAGGCTTGGGAGAAAGAGGGTCTAGTTGAGTATGAGAGGGATGAGCCTGAGGTTGAAGAAGTGGTGAGTGAGGAAGAAGAGTCTAGTCAAGAGGCAATAGTGGCACTCCCTGACACAGGCCACAGCTTAGTCCTATGGAGAGTAATGCATTCACAACAGATACCTTTGGAGGAGGATCAAAGGTCCCTCATTTTCAGGAGCAGATGTACCATACAAGGGAGAGTTTGTAATCTTATTATAGATGGAGGTAGTTGTACCAATGTGGCTTCTGTTACTATGGTTGATAAGCTGAAGTTGAGCACTCAAGATCACCCTCACCCCTATAAGTTGAGATGGCTGAGTAAGGGAGCAGAGGTTAGGGTGGATAAGCAATGCATAGTCCCTTTCTCCATTGGAAGTGTGTACAAGGATGAAGTATTGTGTGATGTGGTTCCAATGGATGCCTGTCACTTGCTATTAGGAAGGCCATGGGAGTGTGATAAAAGCTCCATACACCAAGGAAGAAGCAATACCTATTCTTTCAAGCATGGGAGCAGGAAGGTGACATTAGCCCCCTTGCCACCACACCAGAAGAGCTATGGAAGTCCAAGTATGGCTGAGGTTTTAGTGGAGTTGTATTTCTATCTGAATCAGCAATGGTCAAAGAGTGTAGTGAAGAGCAGCCTATATTGATGCTACTATCAAAAGAAGTTCAGGAAGAGGAGTCTGAGGTAATCCCTACAGAAGTTAAGTCTCTCATTGATCAGTTCAAGGAAGTGTTTCCAGATGAACTTCCTGATGGCTTACCCCCTTTGAGAGGGATTGAACACCAGATAGACCTTGTGCCAGGGTCTGTACTACCTAATAGACCAGCCTATAGGTGTGATCCTAAGGCTACACAAGAGCTGCAGAAGCAAGTTGGAGAGTTGATGAGTAAAGGGTTTGTAAGGGAGTCATTAAGCCCTTGTGTTGTGCCTGCATTGTTGGTTCCTAAGAAGGATATGACTTGGAGGATGTGCATAGATAGCAGGGCTATCAACAACATCACAGTCAAGTATAGGTTCCCTATACCTAGGCTTGATGACATGTTGGATGAGCTGAGTGGCTCAAGGTTCTTTTCTAAGATTGATTTGAGGCAAGGTTACCATAAATTGAGGATCAGAGAAGGAGATGAGTGGAAGACAGCCTTCAAAACAAAGCATGGCCTTTATGAGTGGCTTGTCATGCCCTTTGGCTTGTCAAATGCCCCAAGTACCTTCATGAGATTGATGACAGAAGTGCTTAGGCCTTGCCTAGGGAGATTTGTGGTGGTATACTTTGATGATATCCTCATCTACAGCAAGAGCAAGGATGATCATTTGAGGCATCTTGAGGATGTGTTTGAAATACTTAAGGAGAGTAAACTCTTTGGAAAGCTTGAGAAATGCACCTTCATGACTGAAGAAGTCAAATTTCTAGGATATGTGGTATCTGGTAGAGGCATTTCAGTTGATCAAGATAAGATCATTGCAGTGCAGTCTTGGCCTATCCCTAAGAACACAGAAGTGAGAGGGTTTCATGGCCTAGCCTCTTTCTATAGGAGGTTCATTAAAGATTTTAGCACTATTGCAGCACCCCTCACTGAATGTATGAAGAGAGGAGAGTTCACTTGGACTGAGAATGCCTTGCAGGCTTTCAAACACATGAAGAAGCTGTTGTGCAGTGCACCTATCCTCAGGTTGCCAAACTTTGATTGCCTATTTGAGGTTGAGTGTGATGCAAGTGGAGTGGGAATTGGAGCTTTCCTCATCCAAGAGAAGAAACCTGTAGCCTACTTTAGTGAAAAGCTAAGTGGTGCCAAGCTGAACTATTCTACATATGATAAAGAGTTATATGCTCTTGTCAGAGCTCTAAGGCATTGGAGTCATTACCTAAAGCCCAAGCCTTTTGTCCTACACTCTGATCATGAAGCATTGAAGTACATAGGAAGTCAACATAAGCTCAGTCATAGGCATGCTAAGTGGGTAGAGTTCCTCCAATCATTCACCTTTTCTAGCAAATACAAAGAGGGCAAACAGAATGTGGTGGCTGATGCTTTGTCTAGGAGGTACACTCTGCTATCAACCATGGAGCAAAGGGTTCTTGGCTTTGAGTTCATGAAGGATATGTATCAGGAAGATCCAGACTTTGCAGAAGATTGGTTAGCACAGAAAGAGGGAACAAGGACCATTGGCTCACCCTACACTCTGCAAAATGGATTCTTGTTCAAGGAAACAAGCTGTGTGTTCCCAGAGGATCTTATAGGAGTCTATTGATCAAGGAGGTACATGGAAGTGGCCTTGGAGGACACTTTGGGGTTCAGAAAACTGTGGACATACTACAAGATCAATTCCACTGGCCTAAGATGATGGGAGAAGTTCAAATAGTGATCAGAAGGTGTGGAGTTTGTCAAAAGGCCAAGAGTTCTTTCCAAGCAGGACCTTACACTCCCCTACCAGTCCCATGTAGGCCTTGGGAGGATGTAAGTAGGGATTTCATAATGGCATTACCTAGGACAGCAAGAGGGAAGGATTCTATCATGGTGGTTGTGGATAGGTTCAGTAAGATGGCACATTTCATTGCTTGCAAGAAGACTGAGGATGCTGTGAGGGTAGCAGAGCTATACCTTGATGAGGTGGTGAGGTTACATGGAGTCCCAAGGACCATTGTGTCTGACAGAGACACAAAGTTTATGAGCCATTTCTGGAGAACATTGTGGAAGCTGCTTAACACTAGGTTGTTGTTTAGTACCTCCCATCACCCTCAAACTGATGGCCAAACTGAGGTGACTACCAAGACCTTGGGAAGAATCTTGAGGTGTATAGTCAGCAAATCTCTCAAGGATTGGGACTTGAAGTTGGCTCAAGCAGAGTTCTCTTTCAATAGAGCTCCATCAGCAGCCACATGCCACTCCCCATTTGAAGTGGTCTATGGTACAAACTCCTTAATGCCTTTGAGTTTGTCTAATGTGTGCAGGTCAGAGATCCACTATGATGCCAAGAAGAGGGTGGAACAAATGCTAAAACTCCATGAATCAGTCAGGAAACAAATTGAGAAAGCTAATGATCTATACAAGAAGAATGCCAAGGTTCCTAAAACCAAGAAAGACTTTGCACCAGGAGATCTAGTATGGATCAACCTAAGGAAAGAAAGGTTCCCTTCCAAGAGAAAGAACAAGCTAGAGCCAAGAGCAGATGGTCCTTTTCAAGTCATAGCGAAGATAGGTCCCAATGCCTACAAAATTGATCTACCAGGAGAGTATGCAGTCCATGGAACATTCAATGTGGGAGATCTTAGTCCCTTCTATGAAGACTCTGAGGGGGAGGAAGACACAGGCTTGAGGTCAAGCCCTTTTCAACCTGGGGAGGCTGCAGCAGGAGCTCACCCAAGGGGTTTTGATGATCAAACCACCACAAACAAGACAAGCTTGACCCCTCAGATGGAAGCTCGAGTTACAAGGTCCAAACAACAAACTATGACAAGCCAAGATCAAGCCAGGCCAAGCCACACCAATGAGGAAGGAAGTCCAAGGCTCAACAACCCATGCCAAGCCCCAACACAACCCACATTACCCACACAAATCAGAAACAAAACCAGTCAGGCCCAGGCAGACCAATTAACAAACCCTGTAGCTAGAAGGTACACCAGGGCATCCCAACCACCTCCACCATGGCCTACCATCAAGCCAACCCACTAAGCTACAAGTTTGTCCAGGACAAATCCTTTTGAAGTCTAGCAAAAACTCATGAAACAGACACCCCAAGTTAGAGTCCAGCAAACCATTAAAACAGAGAAGGTACAAGACAGATTGTGGTTTCTTTTTGTTTAAGTCAACTTGTCCTCGTCCAAGGCAGGTCTTATCTAAGTTCTAATAAGAGTAGGGAGTCCCAAGGAGCAGCAACACATCCAGGCAAAGCAACAAGGCAACAAGAACAACAGATTTCCATTTCAGGAAAACTCCAAAACTGCTTTATTTGTTTTTTGTTCAGTCTGTTTTTTGTGTCTTGTGTCTGTTCTTTATAGTTGTTGAGCTCGTCCTATTGTGAGGCTCTTAATTAGTGTCAGTAGTAGTAGTTTGAATCCTAAGTTGGCCCTTGGATGATCTGTACATCCAATGGTTCACAAGTTATCAGCCCCTCTATATAAAGAGGTCTTGTATGTTTGTTTCAGTTAGATTTTATGAATGAATGAACTTTGAGAAATCCCTCAAATCTATCAAACTTGTGCTAAGAGCTGTAGTTTGAAGCAAGCCTGATACATCTTCAAGGTGTTTGATCAGTGCCTTGTCTTGTGAGTCAAGTTATATCTGTGCCTTGCTGTGGTTAACTTGCTTGCTGTTTGAGTCTAGTCTAGGGTGTTTGTGCTTTGCTGTAACACTTGAAAACTGTCTCTAAAACCAGTCTTGAGTCCTTTCTCTTGTGCTTTGCTGTAGAGGAGTGTCTCTAAGTCATATCCCTTGAGTTTTCAGTTAATCAACTCACCCTCTCTAAAACAACATCCATTTGTTACTTGATATTGTTCTCAGTTTGAGTCAAGTTAATTAAGTCTACTTAAAACTTGTAAGCCTTAGTAGTTTACACTCCATATTTGTTCCTAAGGGCTCACCTTTAGTGGAAGTAACTGACAGAAGAAGTTCTAGGCTGTCAAGTAAGAGTTCTAAATCTGGTGGAATAAGATCAGCTGTTGATCATTCTGACTCTGAAACTGATAATTCTTTTGAGCCATCTGAAGATGACATAGTTGATGATGAAGATATGACTGACTTAGAAACAGAGGACCCCCTTATACTTTCTACTCTTGATTATATTGATGATGGTTATGGTCCATATGCCAACAATGAATGGCATACTAATGAGGATGACTACTCTGCCCAAACTGTTGGAGAATGGTGACGTATATAACCAAGAAGACCTTGGTACAATAAGGATCAAGCCTTGGATGTTGTTTATGGACAAAGAGCACTTTAAGGATGTCCTAAGAGAATATTTTACTCCCTCCAAAAACTACCCACACCCTTTTGCACAAGTTTTAAGAAAATTGCTTTTGGTGAGGGTAGTATGGGAAAATAATGAGAGAGCTAGTACATAAATTAGGTGAGGTATGTTATAAGAATGACAATTTTTGTAAATATAGGTATGTTATAATGATAGAGTTGTCCTAATTTTACTCATTTATGGTATGGGTAGTTTGGATTGGATTGTCCTAAAATGGAAGGTGGGTAGTTTGGATTGGATTGGAGGGAGTATACAAGAGGGGTTATATGTTGTAGTGGTGAAGGCAAATAGCAAAAAGTATATAGCAGAATGTGCCACCTTAAATTGTGATTGGAGGATCCATGCTAGTGTCCTTCCTGATGGCAGTACTTGGGCCATCAAGAATGTAAGGAACCCTGGTCATGGTTGTGTTGGTGTACAAGATTACAACCCTATGGCAACTTCTGAATGGGTTGCAAAGAAATTGTTACCTGATATTAGGGCTAACCCTGACATATCAGGAAAGTCAATCAAAGACTTGCTTTTGGAAAGGTATGGGCTGAAAATGAAGACCTCTACTGTGTATAAGATGAAGGACATGACAATGAGAGAGATCAATGGTGGTCATGATGAATCCTATAGACTTTTACCTGCTTACTGTGAGATGATCAAGAACACCAACTATGGGAGTTATGCTCTTTGCACTTAGATCTACATGGACACTCCAGAACGTCCACTTCAGTTCAAAAGTATTTTCATATCATTAAGTGCACAGATCAAGGGAGTGATAGAAGGTTGTAGAAGCTTAATTGGTGTGGATGGAACACATCTGAAGGGTAATCATGGTGGGGTCTTGTTAACTGTTGTGGCCCTTGATGGGAATAATGAGATATTTCCTTTCGCTGTTTCTGTTGTAGAATCTGAGAATAAGGATAGCTGGTCCACTTTTTTTTGGCAGCTAAAGAACACTCTCAAGGACAATGGCAAAACTAACTATACTGTCATTTCTGACAGACAAAAGGTATCCTAATTTTCTCCTTCTCTTAAGATAATTTAATACACTACATAAAGACAATTTATCCTAATTATGTTATTGTGCATGTAGCTAGGGTGTTGAACCAGCATAAAACACTGTGTGGCCAGAGGCATATAAGATTTTGTGCAAGGCATTTGTGCAAAAATTTCAAGACTGATTACCCAGGAGTGCTAATGCATAAACTATTTTGGACAGTAGTTAATGCAACTTCAGATTTTACATTCAAGAAGGCTCTTGAACAGATTGTGCAGCATGGAGGCATGGGTGCTGGTAGGTGGTTTCTAGACTTGGGAGATGAAGAGCTATGGACCAAGCATAAGTTTGATCACACCATAAGTGTT
>JAIUZE010015991.1:0-12800 GCA_022085475.1 Heliosperma pusillum | reverse complement strand
CCCCTCTCACCAGGCTTATCCCCCTTATCATTGTTGTCTCCTCTTTTCCGTTTTTCACCCATGATAATCCTAAGACACTAAGACCTTCAAAAGAAATGAAATAGTAACGGAACAGAGTCATGCATACAGCGATTCTAAAACCCTAAGACCTTGAAATGAATGAAATAGTAACTGAACAAATAAAGAGTCATGCAGAGATTCTAAAACTCGAAAAACTTAGAAAGGAATGAAACTACATGATAAAGAGAACGATAAATAGAAAATGAAAACAAAAAGATGAACTTCAAACTTAAAACCCTAAAGACGAAACACAAAAATTACCTGATAAAGAAAATGAGAACAGGGTGATGATAAAGAGAACAGGATGATGATCACGAGTACGAGGAGGATGATGAGGATACTAAACAAAAAGATTTGTGTTGTAAACGAGGATGATTGTAAACGAGGAGGATGATGATGATAATGTACGTGTGTAAAATTTACTCTATAGGATTGTAAATTATTTTTTATTAAGAGAAACTAAAGGGTTTATTAAGAGAAACTATTGACAACGGTTATTCTACAAACCACCGTTGTTATAGAGTAATAACAACGGTTAAATAACACCCGTTGTAGAAAGTAATAACAATAAGACAACGGTTTATTTATTATAAACCGTTGTTGAAAGTAATAACAACGGTGAATTTCTAAAACACCGTTTTTATAGATTATGTATATTTTTTTTAATTTTTCAGATACGCGCGCGCGGTATTAAAATTTGAGGCACGAAATAAACTCAGTAACTTTGCTCTAAATTAATTTATTTAACTTTGCTCTAAATTTAATTTAATTTATTTTACTTTGCTCTAAATTTTATATTATAGGCGTAAGTTAAGTTTAATTATTAGCTCGGATCGGGTTTGGCCTGGGAATCAATTCCAATCGGGTTAGATTCGGCGGGTTTGTAATTAATAACTTTATCGATCGAGTTAGTTATTATTATTAGTTTGGTTCAATTCGGGTCAAAGCGAGGGTCCTTTCGGCTTTCAATTCGTGTCTGTTTCGGGAATGATTATAATTGGGCGGGTCGTCGATAATTTCCGGGTCAAGCGGATGTGGTATATATATATCGAGTCTAGATAGGGATCCTCGAATCGTGTCATTTTCTTTTTAATTAAGGAACTGGTTATTATAATTATCATGCATCACTAGTTAACCTGAAACTAATCGATCGGGTGGCCAGGCCAGCAGTTACGGATCGGGCAATCCACTTTCTAGCTCAGAGCAAGCGTAGCTACGTACTTCAATTCGGGTCGATCGCTTTTGGGCAGGGTCGGGGGCACGTGTCATTATTAATTACCTCGTATATATATATGTACTACTTATTGATGATGATATATATATATATATATAATAATTAAATGATGATGACCTCCGGATCTCTAATTAACGACGCTCGTACTACAATTTGCAATAATAACAGATTCATCAATGCACATACATGCAATTCAAGTAAGTATTATATATACACGTACGTCAATGCAATGTTTCCCAAATTAAATAATAATGATATATATATATATATATATGGCCTGGGGTCGATCGACTTCGTTCATCCAATTCAAGTACGCTAATGAACGGGCCGTTTTTGCATCACAAACCTGAAACTGTCCGACCCAAAATTAATTAGCTAGTATCGGGTTATTTATTTTAATTCGATAGAAATCTTTATTTATTATCCGCGTGATGATTATTAAGTATCATTTTCGGGTCGGATCACTTTTAATTATTAAGTATCATTATTAGTATACGTGTGTTACTTCAAAATAACCCTAAACCCTAAAACCTAAACCCTAAACCCTAAACCCTAAACCCTAAACCCTAAACCCTAAACCCTAAACCCTAAACCCTTTTTTATATACTTCTATATATATATAGTAGATTATCGCTATATATTGATCAAACATCAAAATATTGAACATCAATTCAAACACTTTAAACAACATTCTTTCTCATTGATTTCATTAGGAATAACCTAGATTTTATAATAAAGTACATTACATTCATCCGACATCAAATAAATAAAGATGTTAAATAATCCGGAACAATTCCGGTTAAGTGTAAAAAGCTTTTCTCACACTGCCACCAACAATCCGGAACAATATTGATGATACTGATGACTTCCGGATAATTAACCTCGTATTTTGCAATAACAGATTCAATGCCTGCAAGTACACGTCTTGCATGTGGAGATAAGGTAGGACGGGTACAGCTCAACATATCTCTTGCGGCATCCAACCTCCGAGTATAAGGCCGACGTGGGTAGACAGAGGACGATGATGATGACGACGCTGGGTTGACAAGTCGGACTGCTTCACGCCTCTTAATCCAATAATCCCTTCGATGTTCAATGGATCCTTTAATCAATGGGTGATGATCAGCGGGAACTACGGCAAGAGCCTCCTCCTCATCTGCAATCAATTTTGTAAGGGTCGTTTCATCGTTGGGAAGGTTAACTACTGCCATTGATGATATTAATTTTAGGGTAGTTATGGAATATTTAAAGGAGGGGTTTTGAGGCTGTATTTATAGAGGGGTTATGCTGCCATTGATGATGTTCAATGGATGCTTTAATCAATGATGGTTCTGCTGTTGTTTATTCACGGGTTTGGACTGCAATATCTTTTAATTAAAAATAATAATGTTGAGCAATAACAACGGTTATTGGTACAAAAACCCGTTGTTATTACGCAATAACAACGGTTATTGGTACAAAAACCCGTTGTTATTACTAACCACAACGGTTTTCGTTACCACAACCGTTGTGATAGGGTTACTGCACATTGCAGTAAATGCAGTGACTGCACATTGCAGTAAATGCATTGACTGCATATTCACACATTTACTCAATCAATAACGTACTGCATGCATGTGAATGTATAGTCGTTTTGGGAACCAATGCATGCATGTGAAACAATGCCTTCATGTGAACCAATGCATGCATGTGAATAAATAACTCCAATAAATAACTCTCTATAAATACAGCCTCAATACAAGCAGGTTATCAACCACATACAAAATTCCCAACTCTAATCAATAACATATTTGCTAAACCATACAAAATTTCCCAGCCTCAATACTAACATCAACCATACAAAATGTCTGGAACTTTTACTAAACCATATGCTTGCATAATGAAAGAAATGCCTTGTCATATTGAGGGTGGCTACGTTGTGTGTAAAAGTTACAAAAAACTCCGTGATACGCTTATTCGAAATGGCTACTTAATAAGGAAGATGTGGCCAAATTATCATCGCGGGCACTTTACAGGGCATCTCGTTTTCGAGGTTGGGATGTCGGATGCTCATCGTGCGTCCGCATTCAAACTGGCAAGAATGTTTGACAAGGCCGGGCATGGGAGACAAGATTTTATTGAGAGCACGGACCACAAGCCTGGGCCATATCTATGGGTGGCTTACGAACATGAGCGTTACTGTTTCCCAAATGGGGTCGACCTCGTTGAAGTGACCCAGGTAGAGCAGTGGGAAGGGTTGGCTCTGGCCGAGGCTGACCCGATTGATGCATATGCTCTAGCGGTGGCAGCTATCCGGGAGATTTACCCGGACTCAATTTAATTTGTTGTTGTTGTTTGGTTGTAGTTGTTTGGTTGTTTGGTTGTTTGGTTGTTGTTGTTTTGGCGCCATTTGTGTGTGGCGCCGTTTGAACTTATTATTTAATAATATTAATGTTGATACGTTAATTTGTTTTTTGACTTAAGTTTAGAAGTAATTAAACTAATTCAATTCAAAGCTATTCAATCGATAAAGCAAAATTAGAATTGAACGACATTCAGGAAATGACATTCACAAATTTGCTAATAATTGACGTTCAGGAAATAAACGACATTCAGGAAATGACATTCACAAATTCACACATTCAAGAAATAGTTGATAAAAATAATAGCTGAGTAATAAGGGAGATGATGACAGAAAAATGATCGCTTTGTGATAGAGTTTTTGTGTTGCAGTACTACAGTCGTATTACTAATGTTGTGTGGTTTCTATCTACAAATATTGACAACGGTTATTATAAACAAACCGTTGTGATAGAGCAATGACTACGGTTATAGTAGTCTACCCGTTGTAATTAGTAAAAACTATGACAACGGTTTATGGTTATTAACCGTTGTTATAATCAATAACAAAGGGTAGATTTACAACAACCGTTGTTGTTGCTTACCTTTATTTTTTTTTAATTATAATTATAAGAGACAGCAATATCATAAGTACTATACACTGCAATAATAATCAGCAGAAACCAACAAAGACAGCAATATCATAAGCACTATACCCTGCAATATCAGCAGAAACCAAAACATGGAGACTGTATAATGAATGACCAAAAGCTAAATAATTTGGGATTCTTCAACAATGACCAAAGCTAACAAAAACTAAAGACAATACCACCTCAGGATCGGGGACGTTTCTTGCCCGACATAGTTTTTTCGTTAACCCAAATACCTTCACCATGATCATCACGCATATAGATGCTTTCAATGTTATCATGATCAGTGTCAACATTGTCGAAATAAGATACAGTGGAAGAGTGATCCATTCCCTCAAACACGACATCCTGATCATTATACCCACCATTATCGGGTGCACCCCGTCTACTCCTTATAGATAGTACAACAGACCACTTCTTATCCATAGGATCGGTGACATAGAACACTTGTTTAGCTTGGGATGCCATTATGAAAGGATCATCCTTATTATTGCCAACCTTATCCAAATTGACCAACGTAAATCCCATTTTATCCTTCCGAACACAATTGTTGTTGTTATCAACCCAGTTACATCGAAACAGAGGTATTGTGAAATCAATGTAATCTAATACCAATATTTCTTGAATAACACCATAATAAAGGCATTATCCCCAAATAGGGTTTTTATCTTTTGAAGTAGCAAAGTGCATTGCCTCAAATTCAGAACTCAAACCACTATTTTGCATTGTGCTCAACTCATCTTGCTCGCGGGTGTAAAAAGTATAACCCTTAATAGCAAAACCGCTGAAAAAAGTGGCCCTGGCATTTGGACCTAACCCAAGACGTAGTAACCTAGGAGAGATGTCATCACCATACAAATTCTTATACTCCAAGACAACATTCCTAAACCACTCTCCAAATGTCTTCTTATGCTCGTTTGCAATCCACATCTCGCTCTTGTTTGGGTGATCGTATTTGAGCTCCTCTTTGTGTTGTTCAATATAAGGTTGCACCTCATCTTCGTTGTTTAGCACATACGTATGTGCTAAATGTAACATGTCACGTGACACAATTTTTTCAACCCGGCCCCTAATACCTTTTCCGGTCATCCAGTCACTATGACGATTCTTTGGAACGCCAATTAACTCCTCAGGGAGAGCTGAGCGTAACAATATGCAAGAGCTTCGTCTTATATAACACGTTCAATAATACAACCTTCTGGACGATACCGATTAGATGTATAGTCCTTGTAGACTTTCATCAATCTTTCGAAAGGATACTGGTATCTCAAGTACACGGGCCCAAGGTACAAAATCTCCCTAACCAAGTGAGTGGTCAGGTGAATCATGATAGTGAAGAAAGAGGGTGGAAAATACATTTCAAAATGACAAAGAGAGGTGACAACGAGGTCCTGCAATGAATCCGCATCATCGGGATCGATGACTTTATCGCATATGGACTGGAAGAAGAGACAGAATCTGGTAATAGCATATCGTACCTTTTCAGGTAAAATGGAGCGAATAGCCACGGATAGTAATTGTTGCATCAAAGTGTGGCAATCATGTGACTTTAACCCGGTGAGTTTTAGATCTTGCATCGACACAAGGCTTTTGATGTTGGACGAATAACCATGTGGCACTTTAATTCCATTCAAGCATGCACAAAACTCTTTTTTCTCATTCCGTGAAAGGGTATAAGCTGCTGGCGGTAAAAATGTACCATTACCTCTCTTCTGTGGTGCCAACTCTAGCCTAATACCCATCATTTGCATATCTTCCCTAGCTGCGGCGTTATCCTTTGTTTTACCGGGAACATTCAGGAGGGTATTGATAATATTATCACAGACATTTTTCTCAATGTGCATGAAATCGAGGCAATGCCTGACCTCCAGGTCAGGCCAATATGGAAGTTTATCAAAAAATATGGATCTTTTCTTATACCCACGAGTAGACAATTTAGAGCCGTTCTTCTTCCCATATTTTATCTCTATATGCTTTACTTTCTGATAAACTTCATGCCCACTCAAAATTCTAGGAGGTTGACGATGTTCTTGACGTCCATTAAATGCTTTCTGCTGCTTGCGATAACAATGGTCAGGATCCAAGCCCCTCCTATTTCCCAAATACACATACTTATGAGAACACTTCAAGTATTCAGACTCGATATCCTCCCCACACAATGGACATGCCTCTTTCCCATGCACCGTATGCCCAGAAAGGTCGCCATAAGCCGGATAGTCGGTTATTGTACACAATAACATCGCTCTCAAATTGAAAGTTTCATTCCTATATGCATCAAATACTTCTATCCCACTATCCCACAAAATTCGCAAATCATCTAAAAGAGGTTCCAAATAGACATCTATATTATTTCCAGGTTGTTTAGGGCCGGAAATTAACAACGACAACATCAAGTACTTTCTTTTCATGCACACATATGGAGGTAAGTTGTATATTGCCAACACTACTGGCCAAGTACTATGTTGGGTACTCATGTTTCCATGTGGGTTCATTCCATCAGTGGACAGCGCTAGACGTAAGTTTCTAGGTTCAATGCCGAAATCGGGATACTTAGCGTCGAACGATTTCCATTGCATACCATCTGCCGGGTGTCTTAGCTTCCCATCATTTATTCTTCCAGTTTCATGCCAAGTTAACATTTTTGAATCATTGCTATTCGCAAACATCCTTATGAATCTTGGTATCACTGGAAAATACCATAACACCTTAGCCGGGATCCCTTCCTTATCCTTATAACGCCACTCAAAACAAACCGGACAATTGGTTAAGTTTTGATATAATTTTCGATACAATACGCAATCATTTGGACATGCATGTATTTTCTCATATTTCATACCCACCCCTCTAATTAGTTTTTTAGCCTCATATGTCTTAACGGGAAGAACATTACCATCTGGAAGCATGTCGTTTATCAAGGCTAATAAACTAGTGAAACATGTGTCACTAACCCCATTTGCCCCCTTGATATTATACAACTTCACCACAGCCGACATCTTTGTGTACTTACAACCAGGGTATAGAGGCGCTTCAGACTCACACAACTTCTTATACATGTTGTCAAGGTCATCCAAATTAATGTTTTCATCTTCAAAAGCATTTGATTCATCATCTTTTTCTTCATTATCTGTAGACCCAACATTCAACTCGTCTGCTTCCAACTCAACATACTCGGCAAACTCGGGATCATCAGTTATCCTTTCGTATACCTCAAGATCATCTTCTTCAAAATTATTATCTTCCTCTAATGATTCCCCATGAAAAATCCAACGGGTATAGGATCGACTAAAACTATACTTTTCTAGGTGAATTTTAACGTCCGGAATAGCCATATACCTAATATTACCACATCTTTCACAAGGGCATGGAATACTAGAAGAACCATTCAAATTGTTCGCAACGACTTCATAAAATTCAGCTAAACCATCCTTATAGTTTGGGTCACTCATATTCGCAGCATTCATCCAAGTTCGAGTCATTTATCTACATTCGTAGTATATATAGTAAGCCAAGTAATTCAGAAAATCCAACTAATTAAAACTAATTCAATAATAAGCCAACTAATTCAGAAAATGCAATGTATAAGGCAACTAATTCACAAATAAACGAAATTCAGGAAATCAATAAAGAAAAATTATTAGAATACCTGATTAATAAGAAATAGCAGACGGAGATGATGACAAAGAGACGATCAGGAAATCAATAAATTATTTTTAGTGTTTGTGTTTTTGTGTTGCAGTACAGTATTATTAGTGTTCTGTGTTTTTTTTCATCTTTATTAAACGTATTGACAACGGTTATTATTCATATTCACCGTTGTTATTAGGTTACCTATTTACAACGGTTAACAAAGTTAAATCCGTTGTTAACTAACAAAGTTAACTAACAACAACGTACAACAAAATCATCTCCGTTGTTATTAATTTAAGCCAAATAATGCGCCAAATTAATAACACATTATAACAACGGGTTTTTCATACCCGTTGTTATTAATTTTTATTATTTCGCGCTAAATTAATAACAACGGACATATAATAAACTGTTGTTATTAGTAAATTTATTTACAACAGTTATTTTAGTTCACGCCGTTGTTAAAACTAATAACAACGTTTGAAAAACTAACACCGTTGTTATTAGGTTTAATAAAATTCCGCGGAAAAATATTTATCCATTCCACAACGGTTTTTCTTTATTTTCGTGAGTATGCGTTGTTGATGGGGCGTTGTTATTGCCTGTATTTGTAGTAGTGTTAAGTTAGGGTTTGCTAATCAGTCTTTTGAGCATAGAGTTGTGTTTGTTGTGTTTAATTTACTCCAATTAGCCATGTCTAGACAATAAGGAACTAGCAAGCGTCGTAGAGCACCCTGTCTTGTTCGACAACCCGAAGTAGAAGCGATTCCGAGTTACCCCAATTACCCTTGGATCGTTTTTAGTACGCAAGAACAACATGACCGTTTTGCCATGCTCATGGGTCGTCCTATGGACCCTACTCGCTGTGTGTGCCCCTCCGTTCTCCGTGACCTCACTGGTCTCATTGTTATTAGGCTTGAGTGTGGTACTCCTTGTGGAATATGTAACATCAAACTGCATAAGTGTGACATTCGTTTCTTGATACTATACGCGTTCGTTTGATAAGTGCATGAGGAAAGGTGGTTCTTTTTGTTCAAATAAGCCTCACATAGCCAAAAAGACTTGATTTTATACCCTTATTATTGAGTTCTTTATGTTTAGCCTTTTTGAGCCTTTGTAACCTGTTTTACAAGCCATATAATAGCTACATTCCTAGAACTTACCTACCTTATCGGGACAGTCGTAGTTGCATGTTTTTCTTATCTACTTGTCTACTATGGTTGGGTCGGGATTTCAAAAAGAATATCAATTGGGTGTAGCAAGTATGTTGGCAATTGTGTCATTTATTCCCTTTGTTGAGAAAAGTTGTGAAGCAAAAGATCTGAAAAGAAAAAAAAATGATGAAGAAAAGAAAAAAAAAAAAGAGAGATTTGATTTGAAAAAAATGAAAAAGAAGAAAAAGAAAAAAAGAAAAAAAAAGAAAGGAAAATTTGTTGCTTCATTGAGTTATTCAAGGGAAAATGAAAGGGAATTTACTAGAGTCTAATCCATTTTTCAGAGAGCAATTTCGATCTCTCTCTTGCCTTGTCAAAGTTTAAGATGATTCCTCTAGTTGGTGTTGGTTTGTGCTAGTCTTGTAGATTTGTTTTCGTACGTGTCGCTGCGACTACCGGTCTTAGCCCCACATTTCCATACGTGCCTTGGCACAATCCATTTCTATACCTTCACCCATTAGCCTCCCTTTTTGTCCTGATTGATGTACTTTATAGCGAATGCGTATTAGTTGGGGAAATTACTATCACATTAGAATGCATGCATGTTTCATAAGTTGAGTGAGTGTTTCTATTTCTTTCTATCTTCACAAAACTCACCTTTACATAAACTTATGAGTGCTTGAGTGAATCCGCGAGAATCCGACAAATTAAGCCTTGCAAGAATGAAAGGTATTTGGTTTTTGTCTATACTACGGTATCATGTAAAATCTTGGAATATGAGCTGCGTTTTCTACTTTCCCGTACCTTTGAATTTGTTTTATTGGTACAACTTGGTCATTACTTTATTATAGATATGGATAGCTTGGGATTTGTATGTGCATTGACATTAGCTTTGACTTTTTCATTCACCATTTGTATGTTTGTCTTTGTATGTGTTGGTTGCTTTGCTTAGGGATAAGCAAAGGATTGGTTTGGGGGAGTTTGATGATCATTATTTATATACATATTTTATGCTTACCCTAGTCACAAATAACTCGATTTACCGTCTTTCCTTGCTTATTCTATGCTATTTTAGCTAGAATATCGATTATGCCGCTTTTGTTATGTTCTAATGCAGATTGGATGCCTTTGGAGCTTTTTGAGTAGGATCGTAGAAGCTAGGCACGGAAATCGAGGAAGAAAAGAGAATAAATGAAGGAAAGTGAAGAAAACGAGCTAAAGGAAGGTCTGCTCGATCGAGCAGTCCAACCATGCTCGGTCGAGTCGTTGTCATGTGTTGCTCGATCGAGCAAAGACCCTTGCTCGATCGAGAAAGCTTTATTTCGGCGGATTTCTCTAATTTTCCTAAACTTTAACCTAATTAATTAGACCTTTTGTATTATAAAAAGAAAGCTCGTCTTTCATAATTAGACATGCTTCCTGAGGCTATTGAATACTTTTAGGCTTTAATTCAGAAACCCTAATTAGTTTACTTTTCCTCCGGATTTGATTCATCAAAGACGATTGTCTTTAGTTCAACTTGTATTCGGAATTCTTCAATCTTTCTTTGTTCTTCAATTTAATTGCCTTCTTGTTCTTTAATTATTCTTTGTTCATCCTTTCATAATTTCTAATCATGCTTACTTTATTTAATATTGTTGTTATTAATATCGTTATGAGTAGCTAAATTCCTTTCTAGGGTTGAAAGGGGATCTAGGATTGTTAGAAGGGGTAGATTAATTAATTGAATTGCAATTGCATGGTTATTGTTTGATTATCGTTTTAATTCTAGTTGTTTGATTACTGGCCAGGATTAGTTAACTAGTCTCGCAAATTAGGATTGACACCGACCGGGTTAAGACTAAGATAGGCTACGATAATTGAATAGAACTCGTTTAATGATAGCGATAGCATGTTAAATTGTAGATCCAAAGGGCATAATTGAATCGACCGATCTTGTGAAATTAGATAACTTTATTGCATGATAGTTGATTTTATCCCTATCCCTGAACAATAATCCTAGTGAACCTGAGACCCTAGACTTTTAATCTCATTGTTTTCAACCTTATTAGTTTGTTATTGCTTATTATTAGTTGTTATTATTATTAGTTATTATTTTTTACTTTAGTTGTTGTTATTAATTGCTATTAGTTTAGAAACCACAATTCAAACCCCGAAATTGTTACTTTAGAGACAAACCTAGTTTAACAGATTAGAATACTACCGCCTCCCTGTGGATTCGATACCTTGCTTACCGCTGACTATTAGTTAGTAGTGAATTAGGTTTTACTTTGATTAAGGTGACGCGACTTTACCCTTATCAATAAGATCCTTAATCTATTCAAGAAGTTAAATAGGTTGTTTATGTAGATAAAAGTGGGATCACTATGAAAGGGTCATAGTCATCCACTGATCCTAAGAATTATTGATCACATGAGACCGATCATGTATGCCATTTGATCGGTTATGTCGCGGTACCGATACAAAAATAATTACCCGCACTTAGGCTAACAACATAAGGAATGTAATTAGGGAAGTAGGGTGTCGATCCTCAGGGAGTACGTGTTAACTATGAATTGCTATGGATTGATTTTCATTTAAGTTCGAGTCACTTGAGGTTGTTGTATAAGCTATTAACATAAAATAGAATGACAAGTATGTAAATGACGATATGTAAATGACAAATATGTAAATTGCATAATGTAAAACTCAAAACAGAAGACTTACCCGATCGGTTTGTCACGTACCCGATCGGGGAAGTTCTCTGATCCGAATGACAGTATTTAAAATCTAACTAAAGGCGATATTTAAATGACAATATTGAAAGAGTATATAACTAGACTAATAAACTAGATAATAATAATAAAGTAAACTATCTAAGAACGGAAATAGAAAGACGATAAAGTAAACTTAACTAGATAACAATAAAATAAACTATCTAAAATGGTAAAGTAAACTAACTAATCAAATTGAAATAGTGAAAGAGAAATACATGTAAAACTAATTAAAAGTTTCATTGATACCAACATTAGAATTACTATGATTGTCTAGGCCTTGTAGCGGTATATTCCTTTCGGATTCGTACCGACCTTTTAGTGGGTCCTAACGTCCTCTCAGCATGGTTAAGTCACTAAACCCCTATTGGCAGTCCTAATTCCCATCCCAACTCTCGTTATAAAGATAGAAATTGACTAATACAAACAATTGTTTATGGCCACTAAACATAGTTATAGAATTTGGCATGACCACAGGAAGAAACAACTAGATGGTTCAAATGGTATCTACTCTTCTTTTAATTCATTTAACTCGTAAATCATTTCAATATTACAACTCTATTTATTTTATTTACACAATGATAATTTTACAATATTAGAATTAATCTAATTTATGTGATCATGTGATTAAGTAAATTAATAAGAAAAAGATGTATGAAATTAAACTATGAAATATAAATACTAAAGTGATTATGGTGATTATATTAATAATGATTCTAGTGATGAATTCTATGATTATATGATTAGGTAAAATATAATGTGACATGCTAAACAATATTTTGGTTTTAACTAGATTAATTTTAGATTGATTTCCTAATAACAATAATACGAACACAATACTAATTAGTTTAAGGTTCATGATGAAAATTGCATAGTAAAGGATAGAGAATTACCGAGTTTGGAATATGAATATATAAGAACGAAAGTAAATAACAAATATCCAATAACAAAACCTATGAAAACACTAGAGAAACACTAAGAAATAAACTATATTCTAAAACTT
>JAIUZE010015987.1:0-23267 GCA_022085475.1 Heliosperma pusillum | reverse complement strand
ATTCATTATTCATTCATCTCATAATAAATCACATACTTATCTCACTAAAATCCCTTCTCACACTTAAAGAAATTTGAGAAATTTCAATTGTGTTCTAACACTACTAATAATATTACTAAGAGTAGTAATAGACATATTTGTGATATATTAAGGGCATCTCACAAATTATACTAGTGTAGTAATATTTGAGATTTTTGGATATTGTCTTGGTGAACAAAAGGAGAGTTCCTATACTTGGACCTTTTGGAAGTTCATCCCTAATATTGTAAGCTCAAGAACAAAGTAGGAAGGAGTCCTACTTTGTGTCAAAAATCCGTTCAAATCAATGTAAGGAACAATTTCTGCTTCCTTCTTTCTATTTTAGTTTTGCATGCATAAGTTCCTTATAGTTTAAGAGTAAACTATTTATTATATGATATTAGAAATGTCTAATATTCAGTTTAAGAAACTTACACTTTTTCCGCTTATCATCAAACATGTCCGAATCTACTGCTTCTTGAATATTTACGTCATGTTGTATAATAGGTATTCCAAGAGTATGCATCCTTAAAAAATAAAGGAGTGTGAATGTAGAAGCAATAATAGAGTGGACTAGGAAGAAGAAATTATTAATGAGAGGAATAATTTTTTTTAAAGAATGATAATGTATGTATCTAATAATTAATGTCAAATGTTTTTATATCGGTTTTATAAATAATATATTCCGTATAACGTTTCTGAACTTAACTTGTAAGAATTGAACTTTTCTGAACAGAACTTATAAGAGCTGAACTGAACTGAACTGAACTGAAATTATAGCAGCTGACTGAGCTGAACTTATAGGAGCTGAACTGAAGTTATAGGAGCTGAACTGAACTTAAAGGGGGTGACTTTAAGTCCAAAAGAACAGGGCCTTAGTTTTGAGGAATGATATAAGGAGGGGGTGCGAGAGAAGAGTGTCACAAATTTGAGTCTTTGTTTTTGTTTTTGTTTTTGTTTTTTTCATCGGTGGATTGTTTAAGAGGGAGTTACAAGAAGGGCGTAGTGAGGGAAGAGAGGACATAACCTTCACACACACTATGTTGGACTCGTGTTGTTTATGCTAATCTCGAGTTTTACTCGGGACGAGTAAAAGTCCAAGTGTGGGGGTATTGACAACACTCAAATATGTCATGTCTAGATCAGTTTATTAAGTCATTTTGATGTGCTTTATAAGTGTCATTAGCATCAGTTTTATGCTAATTTAGTTTCTTGTGGTTTTTCATAACTTTGTTTATCCGAGTTAGTTTTGTACTAATATGGGTCGAATAATTTGTATGGATTTGGCTTGTGTGAAAGACTTGAAGGTCTACTTCCTTTGGTGCCATGAAGGGAAGGCTAGAAGGGCACACCAAGGAGTAAAACCAAAAAGTCAACATAAGTCAACCAAAGTCAAAGTCAAAACCGAGGCCGGGTCAACAAAGGTCAAACCCGGAGAGTCAATAAATCCAGCTAGACGTCAACATTGATTAAAATGAGGCAAGCTAAGGCGGTCAACAAATCTCAAGAAGGGCGAATTTTGAAGAAGAAAACATACAGCACTCGACGCGGCCCGCTCCCTACGATGCGGCCATAGCCCTACGACGTTGCCAACATCACGTTCTCCGCACGAGCCAATTTCCGTCTCTTGTTTCTATGAAGCACATTTCTAAAGTACCCTAGATTTCTGGAACCAAGGGTATAAAAGAGCAACAAAATGAGATATCTAACACATCATCTCATATCATACTTGAAGAAAAAAAAATCTCATATTTGTTCATCTTTTTATTTCTCTTAATTTAGAAATTTGAATATTTGGTTTTTAATCTTTTGGTTATGGATGCTGGCTAATCCTTCAATACTTGGTAGGTGTAATTTGAACAAGTTCACACCTTTAGCATTGTATGACTCTCTAATCCTCTTCTATTTTATTTAATATTTTTTTCTTATGTTAATCATTCATGTTGAGTAGATGAATGTTTAGTTTGACTAGCTTTACATTTTGTTTGCCTAATTAATGCTTGTTCTTGGTAGGAATTGTCACCCTATACTTGAATGTATGAAGCAAGCTCAAAAGATTGCAACTTGGACTTAAAGTTGGAGTCTTTTGAGTGGAAAATGATATGCTGTGTAATTATAGCATGGTTTAGTGTTATGTTGCATGATTCTAGCTTAATCCTTTAGTTTAATGCTTAAAGCTTACTTCTTGTGTAGTGCTTATGTTTTAATAAGTGTTGGTTAAGTTGTAAAGAGTCAATCTTGGATGTTTTAATTCTTGTTGACTATTTCTTAGAAGGTAGTATTAGATAAATGAGAAGAGAGGTGTAATAGAGTCATCTTTGTTAATTGTTGTGTGTCTTGGGATAATTGCACTAAGTACTTGTCTCACATTTGATACGTAGGTGTTTGTTGTTTGTCCTAGACTAGAAATTTCAAGCTTTTAAATCTCCCATGTTACAAATTCAATCACTCTCTCCATTTATCTCTAATACTTGTTTTACAATTGTAATTATCCATAGTTTGTGATTAGTAGTAATTAGTGAGTTAGTTAGTAATTAGAGTCTTAATTAGTTTGTGTTTATCAAGTGTTTAATTAGTTAACTTGTTTTCATTTAGCTTTCTTTTGGGTTCGACCCTTGACTTGCCCTTTACTACCCTTTTGTTAGGATAGTATTGTGTTTGTTTAGGAATTATAAGTTGTTTTTGACCGTGTAATTACCTAGTCTAGCGAGACTAGGAAAATACCTCGTCAGTAGACCCGACCCGGACCCGGACCCGGACCCGGACCCGTTGGGTATGGGCATGGGTCCATTTATTTTAGACACTTTAGGGTTTGGGTCGGGTATGGGTCCAAGGTATGTGACACGGGTCTGGGATCGGGTCTGGGTCCTACTGAACCCGACTCAGACCCGACCCGTTGCCATCCCTAGTTGTATGTGCTAAGCGCTGGTACAAGATTACTCGAGCCTGGCACATTTGTATGTTTCAGGCATTCGGGTCTTGGGTTCGTGGTGATGTACGCGATCGTTGAATCGAGAAGCTGTTTTGATCTCGAGAGTCGGTAGCGAATCTCCAAAGGTTTAATATAGACTTAAGCTAAGAACGTAATATTATCGTAGCCTTACTGGGAGATCGTGATTGCTTTTTATGGTTGATTGACATTAGTACGTTGGGACCGGTCCACTATGTCGTCTTTGGTCATTGGTTTTCTCCGTGCCTCCTTTACTATGATGTCGTTTTTAAGCGTAGTAAAGTGGGACATGTTTTGGTTATTTCCTTTTAGGCGATCCCATGATTTATTTATGTTTCCTATATTGTATGTTTGATGATTTTAACTGTTTTTATTTTACATACTTTATTATATTATAATATGGCTCGTAGGACACCTAAGTTACTCCCTTCTGATTGTGTCATTCATTTTTATGAATGATATGTGACATGTTAGTGGTATATGTTGGTATGTGTTGTGGGTTACAAGACGAGCCCTTATGATTATCGTTCGTTATTGTATTTTTGGAAATTTGGAGGGATTCGAGATCCCTCGTATATTTCTTTTCGTATTATTTATTTATTTATTTATTTTGTAAACGTAATAATTAGATTAAATAATTTTTAAATGTTTTCAGTGAATCCGTGGCCATGGCTCGAAGTGTTCAAATATTTACGTATTTTTCGCTGCTATTTTTTGTGTTTATTCTTTTGTATATTTACGATGGTTCACAAAATTGGTTTAATATATAATTGTGTTTTATTGTAAAATAAATACGGAAGCCCGCTAGCCCGCGAGCTACCCAACCCACAAGAAAAGGGTGGGCACGGGTATAATATTAGGTCTGATTTAGGGAGCGGGCCTTAGTATAATTTGGCTAGTTGGGTAAGTTTTTTGTTATTGGCCCAACCCATGTGCGGCCTGAACCCCGAAACGGTTATCTATAATTTGAATAATTATCTTCCTTAGGCACTTTTTTCTATTATGGTAGAAATATAATATTGGGTTTTTCTACGGTGTACTCTCGAAGTGTTTGATTTTCTACCGTGTACCCCTACTTTTTCCAGATCATATCGTGTACCCCTAAATTTCATAGTCTTCTAAAATGTGACCCAAACTCACTTAACCGTTAAGGTTTTTATATTTCTGTCTTTTTATTGATAACATGACATGTTACTTCATGTTTTAGCTAACTCATTAATTTCCTTTCATTAATCTCCCTCCACCTATTATAAAACTTTCCCTCCAAAAATTCTCCCATTTTCTTGCCATTTATCTCCCTTCTCCATCTTTTTCATCCTTCTATTTATTTATCTCTTATTCTCTCTCTATATATTTTTTTACCCTCCCTCTCGCTCAAATGTCGTCTTCTTCCTCTTGAATATATAACCCAGTTCAAGGGTTGCAATTCAAGAACCAAGCCTGCAAACAGTGCGGAAGGAATAATGTTGTGGTGAAAATTTCCGAGTCGATAAGTAATCCAAGAAAGGCGAATTTATCATGAATGAATGAAGATGTTTGTTGTTCAAGCTTTGGAGGAGCTATTTGAAAATTAGAATTATGAAGGCAGGTTTGGATAAATTAGTTAGGTGCACTAAGCTTTGTATGAAATTGTTTGGTATCATGTTACTTGTACTTGTGGGAGTCGTTATTGTTAAGATGAAGCAATGTTAAATCGAAGAAATAAAATTGAACTTATGGAATTTGTGGATTGAAGGGTTTGTATGTGGATGATGAGAACAAAGGGAGTTGGAGGGTTTTGATTTGTAATTAAATGGAGATATTATCAGCATGAAGTGGGGTTTTGAGATGTAATTTCCAAATCCGCAACAGTTTGGCATGTCAGCAATAAGGAGACATAAATATCATAAACTTAACTTTTAAGTGAGTTTGGGTCACGTTTTAGAAGACTAATAAAGTTTAGGGGTACACGGTATAATCTGAAAAAAGTCATGGTACACGGTAGAAAATCAAAAAATTGGAGTGTACACCAAAGAAAAACCCAAACACTCCGTATATATTACTCTTTGGGAGTTATTGGGGGTTTAATGGAACCCCAGGTCCTAAAAACGTCCCTGCTAAATAGAAAAGATCATCAATAAGGGCGGTCTTAAGCGAGAGTGGTAGGACATGAAAAGAACAAACATTACTAAGAAAACATATTTAGACTGTTTCGCAATAAAATAAATGTAAGCATTGCCTACCTGACCACAAATATTATTCTCAACAATCCTTAGCTAACATATTTATAAATACAGTAGGTCTTGCTTAAGACGGGTCGGATCTTACAACGGGTATTTTGTGAGAGGAAATGGGTAGAGGGGACAAGGTGGGCTCCCCCCATGTGCTCTTCACTCACCCTTGATGGGTATTTTGTGAGAGAATATGGTATCCGTCTTAAGCTTAAGACGGATACCTCCGTCTTAAATAAGAATTTGTGTTATAAATATAATCATATCAATGTTTTGACTTCTTATAAGCAATATATCTACTTCAATTATAGAGAATTCAATAAAAGTATAACTTCACAAAAATATACAACTTAGATCTTGTTTAGAATAAGAGGTGCACCAAATTGAGGCACTAAACCTACAAGTGGTATAGGGGCATGAGTATAAGATGGAGATAATTGAAAAGTGAAACGTTGAAGAATTTTGGCCAAGGCAAGTTTGGCTTCTATTAATGCAAAATTTTGTCCAACACATACTCGGGGCCCACCACCAAAAGGCAAAAATGATCCTGGGACATTAGCAGCACTTGATACTCCTTTTGCAAATCTTGATGGATTAAATTCATTCACATCATCACCCCAATTTTTAGGGTCTCTATGCACTAATAATGTTGGGATGTTTACCTCCATTTCATGTAATAGTGCAATGCTCTTTAATTTGGTATCATGGGCTATTATTCGAGAAAGACCTGGAACTGGAGGGTAGAATCTTAATGTTTCATGTAATATCATATTCACCTGCATATGATAAATAGAGTATAATAATTATTATAAATAATACTTATATTGTGAAAAACTTTTATTTTCATGTGCATATCTGAGGTACATATGTTTGTTTGTCAAGCACCATGTATGATACAATTTCACGATTAAAATTAGCGGGAATACTTATTATTATTCACTTAACTAGTTTTAACCCCGTGCAATAAATTGCACGGGGATATTTTTATGGAAAATAGTAAATATATTATTAACAAAACATACATGATATAATTGGTGGAATTTATGAAATTACCCAAATATATTTTACAAACATTAATTCTTGTGTAAGGCGCTTTTACACTAAATTAATGTAAAATGACTTACAATTTTACTTATTGAAAGACTAAATATAAACTGATGGATGTACAAAAAGTAATAAAAGGTGTACGTATACTATAAAATTTGATATTAATTAATAATGATTACAATATATGATAAAATAATTACAACTGATATGAAAACATGTGCCACACAAAAGAGACATTGTGAGTCACAATCAATAATAGAAATGGTACGAAAATTATATCAAGTGGTATGACAAAATGGTGTCTCAATAACTTAGTGAGATATCGTCTCTTCAAAGTTTATCTGTATACTACCCAAGTTTTGAAAAGTGGGATATTTGTCTTTAATTGATTTTCTAATACTAATTCAGTGTAAAATGATTTTAGTCAAAACCAACCCTTTTTCAAGTAGCCTAACAATCCAAAACCTTTACTTGTCTAAGACTAAATTATAAGCTCCTACCAAATTATACTCCATATAATTTCACGACCACTAAACAAATTCATGTATTAATGATGATAATTCAAACAAATTCAAATACATTTTTAAAAAAAAAAGTGATTTGCTCTTAAGACGTAGATCTTCTGCATCTTGACCAATGTTCAGGCATGAAATGTTTACGTCCCAGTCTGGTATAGTGGTATTAGAAGATTTTCCATGCCTGGTTCAAATTTTAGTATTTTTTATAGTAAATTTAAAATATATATGTTTAAATTATTTTCTTTGATAGATTAATTTGTTAAAAAATCATTACCATTAGTCCTTTTAATTATTTGTTGAATTCATTTTTTTTTGTTAAATTTATTGTGATTTTCATTAAAAATAGTAAAAAGTATTGAGAAAGAAAGTATTTCCGTTGTTTCAATTATTTGTATATATTTTATTACAATATCTAAGATAAAATTTTAAAAAATGACTTAAGCGGGGGGAATAAGATTTAAAGTCGAGGGTAAAATTGAGAAAATAGGAAAAATGTCAACGACGCTTAGTTTTTTGTTGCCGTTTTATAAAAAGTCCCCAAATATTTTCAATCGATTTTTCGAGTTCGGGTTTATTTGACCATGTCTTTTATTTACTCCAAATGAGTTATGTAAGACAAATGAAATATATGAAGAGGCTAAATTAAAAATATAGCCAAAAATTAGTAAAAATAAATAAATATACAGATGAATAACTCTAAAGTCTAAATTATAAAAGAAAGTAATGGAGAAAAAAAAGCGGGGTCCACCACTACTTTTATTCCCATGTAGGTTGAAGAAGAAAAAAAAATTGTTGGGATGACGTGGGTTAATGTAGGGGCTTTATATGTTTGGGTTTTAATATATAGAGGATTATTGTGAAAAATTATTTGATGGGCACTGTATTAATGGTTGACAATTTTTGTATGTGTTTATTTATTATTGTTAATTATTAAATCTATTGAATTTTTATCATTATTAAAATTTTGTTTGTATTAAAATACTGTTAATTTATAAATTTAGTGGTTTTTAATAATTTTAATGTTTATATTTTTTTATTGTTTGGGAAAAAATTGTATTTCCACATTACATCTTTTGATAATGTCTTTATGTTAATTGCAAAAGGATGAAGGCGGTTGAAAAATTTGTGAAAGGAAAAGATTCTGTTTTTGTTTGCAAATTGGGAGTAGATGAGGTGGCTTAATCTCATGGCCTTATTTGTTTGTGTTTTAATAGGAGTAGGATTATATAGTTAATCACCAATCTTACATGTGAAACCATACTCCCTCCATTTGGGTTATTTCTTTTCAATTACTTTTTAAACATAGTAATTTCAAAATTACCCTTAATTTCTCCAGGCTCAGACTCAAATGAGTTTTAACTTTGCGACTTGTAAGATAAAAAAGTAGATCGACAACCAATGTTTAAGACTGTCTTAACTTACGACGGTTCACACAATCGATAAAAATAAAAGTAGAAATGATAGGACTTTAAAAGGTTTTAAAAATAAAAGTAGAAATAATAGGACTTTAAAAGGTTTTAAGTTAAGACAGTCTTAAGCGAGACTCATTTAAAATTGATTTAGACACCCATAAACAAAATATATAAATAACTGATTGAGATAGATAGAGCATCATATATTTGTTTTCTCAAAGATCAAACATAGGCAATTTGGACCTCTTCATTATCTCCCTTCTCCATTTATTTTAAACGGCTTAATTTATTTCTTGAAACGATCTAACGGTTACAAGAAGTAATAGATGATGATGCGCGGAGAGAGAAATGGAGAGCATACTTATTCACAATATAATACTCCGTAGTATATTTGAAACCAAAAAGAAGGTATAACTTACAATCTTTAGAGAATTTAGGCCTTCAAAATGAGGAACATTGTCTTTTCCAAAGTGTTGAAAGACCTCTTCCCTGGCTTTAGTCTGCCAATCTTGATGTTGAGTTAACAAAACCAAAGTCCAAGTTAACAAAGACGCAGTTGTATCTTTACCCGCCAAAAGAAATAACCGACACTCCGCTATTAGTTCTTCCATGGAAATCCCTACTCCATGCTCTTCTATATCCTTTTCGTTTGACTCTAACATTATACTTAACAAGTCATCTTTGTTGTCCCCTTCTTTTATTGCTCTTTTCTTATTATCGACTATGCTCTTTACTAACTCTTTTATTTTTTGTTCTAATTTCTTTATTTTTTGGTTGATTCTAGTTGGAAGGTACCTGAGAATATTAAACGACAACAATAAAGATTAATTAGTATACGTAGATGTTTATGAAAAGAAAAAATAGATAATAAAACTTTGACTACGTATATTTCGTATGATACATTTAACCGCAGTAACAGCAATACGTCAAGCTCAACCATGATTTTGTCATTTTACAACTGGAAACCAAGATATTTGTTCTTATTATTTATTTATTTCTCATAAAATTAAACTACGGATTTTGGTATTGTTCAATGATTGTCGAATATGCTTAATATACTTGTTGACAAGATAATGACATTCATCGGTATATAACTAAATATGATATTTTCCTAGAATAATAAAAATATACTTCATTCATTTCGTTCAATTTTATACATTTGCTTTTTGGACATTATTCATAAGTGGGGAGAATCTTCGATACAACTTCTAATATATAACATAAAAGATAATCATGTGAGATCTTGCTTAAATGGTTTTACCGAGTACATAGTGAATATAATTTTTTTATAATTTTTATTAATATGTAACTAAAGATATGAACAAAAGAAAACAAGCATCGATATACGTATATAAAGCAAACGTATAGAATTGAATGAAATAGAGAAAACATGAATTTGTTTAAGCAATTACGAAATAAACATACCTCCAACCCGGTAATTGGTTATGGATGGATCGCATTACTTGAAACTTGAGACATAAGTTTTCATGTTCAAGTTCGAACAATCTCTTACCTTGTTCGTAAGAGCTACCAAAAGCTGTTCTAGCAATAACATCACCCGCCATACTACTTAAAGAAGAATAGACATCAACCTCAGTAACCTCTTTTGCTTGTATCATTTCTTCCCACTTACCTAACATTGTGTCGACACTTACCTCCATCAAAGGCAACATGTTCTGCATTTGTGAACACAAAAGTAGATAATAATGAAAATTTATCGTATGAATTGATGCCAAGTAAAGAGTATAACTTGTTAAATTTCCACGAGAAATATAATTAAGAGAAAAGGGAGACGTTTTTCATGCTAAACTTGCTTATTAATCCACGTATAACGATGGCCTTATATTGGCTTACAAGTATGTTTTATGTGCGGTATGCTTTTTTCCATATTCTTATAACGCGCACTAATGTGTTTATCTTCGGTTTAGAGAGTTATAGTGTTGAAGAAAATAAACCTATAAACTTATGCTTAAATACGTCAGTACGTGAACATCATTGCAGATCGGAGTCGGTTAACAAGTATAAATCGCACCCGCGCACACACACATATAGAGGCAATCAAGTTCTAATGAGTTCATCATCTTTTTTGAGTTCAATAGTCCTCATCTTGACCTTTAGATGAAGGGGATGAAGGGACATGATTAGAACAAGATGAAGGGACAAGATTAAAACAAAAATGGATGGACAAGATAGAACAAAATGGAGGGACTAGATTAAGCATAATGAGTGAGTTTTAATGAATTTCACCTAAACATGACCTTGATAGTGTAAGTCCGACCATTATTTATGTAACTTCAAGCTAAAATGTGATTTTCTAGGCTTGTCTTATATACCAAAACGGGAGATACTTGACCCGTTGGAAAATCCGTCACAAGGGAGATTTATTGATTATTATTGACATAAGTGACTTATGTAAAATTTAAATAAACGGCGTGGATGGAGCTTGCAAATTGAATAGCTAATACTTCATCTGTCCCAATCATTTATTATTTATTGTATTTTGCGCTAAGACCAAGGAAATGCAAGTGGATGTCTAACAAGTGAATACAATATCATTATTTCATCCACTTGCACACTACCTTTTACCAATAAAACTTACCAAAAGTAGAAATAGATAACAACTCATTGATACACCCTAAAATGAAAATAGATAACAAATGACCGGGACAGAGGGAGTAATATAGAACCATGCATGGACTATAAGTCTATATATAACATATATACTATAAATTTATTAGTAGTATTATTAAAAATAAAAAATTATATTGGTATTACAATTATACATCAACTTTATAGATGGCAATAGGGGAAATGAGTGTTCGTGAACGGTCTGTATTCCACTTATTTGGGTCACAAGGCAAATTGAGTGAGAAAGTTAAGCGAGAGTGAAAGTAGACTGATTAAATTTATTAAATAAAAGAATACCATTTCAATAAAAAACATTAATACCAAATTTAACAGCTTGTAATAATCAAATGAAAATTTAATTCATTTCAATATTATTTTTTTAAAAGTTCAAACTTCAAAAGATTATTTCTAATAAGTCAATTGATATAAAAATTTAAGGATGTGACATTATTGTAGACCCGTGCATCGCACGACCATAAAATCTTTTTTTTGTTTTTCTTGTTCAAATGAGCGCACTATGTCGCAGATGAGAATCAAACACCCAACTTCATAATTGAGGTAAGAGTGCTCTTACCACTTGAGCTAACTGTTGTTCTCGCATAGACATGAAATCTAGTATGCCTATATAAGTAGCTTTATTTTGAGTGACGTTAAAGAAAACGGTAATGACATTATTACCGCCCTAAATTATACTCGTAATGTTTGGGTTAAACTAAAATCTTGGCAAGACAACACTTTGTTAAGAATAGTGGTTTATAAGGCAGTTTATCCTTGGACTTTTTATATGGATATTACCGTGTTAGGGGAATAATAATAACCGTGTTAGGGGAATAATAATAACTAGTATAAATGACAACTGCCCGACAACATATGGGTCAGTATCCATGGGTCCTGGCTGTGGAGGAACAAATCATAATTGCGCACCCTAATACTGCACAAATTCTCATTTGTGACGGACATATCCGTCGCAAGTTTGCGACGGGTCAAATACTATCCATGTGGGGTAGGTAAGACAAAAGCAGAGTGCCTTGGGAGTAGCATTCTGTTTTGTCTTATCTACCCACATGGGTAGTATTTGATCCGTCGCAAGCTTGTGACGGATATACCCGTCACAAGGGAGACTTGTTGCTAATACTGAATGTGGGGCTGTACTTGTCTCTACAGCAAATTGATGGCTACCTAATTTAATTATTTTCATTAACGAAAAATTGTTCATTACAGCTTTTTAAAAACATGATTTTGAAAATTACAGCCTTATATTTTTTTTTTTGAAAATTACACCCAACTAATCACTTTTCAGTGAAAGTTGCATCAAAATGGGGATTCCGATGATATTTTGTATATACTGACCGATATACCCCTCCCTTATAATAAATCTATTTTACCCATTAAACCTTACGTCTCTCACTACTTTCCCTCTGAAATCATTTCTTCTTCCCACAAAACCCCTTCCCTCACTCAATCTCTATCAAAATTTCCCTCAAATATGCAATCAAGTCTCTTCTCCATAGTGGGGTTGCTCTGATTAAGCATATCAGGTAAGGCAGGCGCCTCGTCGAAGCCTTATTCGGAGAAAACTAAGTGAATTCGCTCAAAATTCAATCTTCATCCCTTTCATCTCTTGTTTAAGTGTTTGAAGCTCACAATTCAACAAACTCACCTCACTTGGAATTGAAGACATTTCATCATCTAAAATGATGAATCCTAATTATTTTCAATTTGGGGAAAAATGAGAACTATTCTCAAACCACCTTGAAGACATTTCATCATCTAAATTGATGAACCCTAATTATTTTCAATTTGGGGAAAAATAAGATATAAACAATAGAGATGAAATTAATAACATTTAAACTATACATGTGGTTTAGGGCTCAATGACGATTTGTATCAACAACTAATATGACCATAAATGTGAGAGAGAAATGACATGGGAGGATGAAGAAATGGAGAAGTGATAAAAGAGATCGAGATTGATGACTGGGAAAGGAAGGAGAGTATAAGTCTAACATTCAAACATAGAAGTAAGGAATTGTTTGATGGTAAGGGCATTTTCGTCATAAAAGATGAACTTAAATGACAAATTTTAAAAATTGCATTAATATTCCGCCGGAATGAAATTTTTGATAGTAATTTCTCATCAGAAGTGATTAGTGGGGTGTAATTTTCCAAAAAAATTATATAAGGCTGTAATTTTCAAAATCATATTTTTAAAAGGCTGTAATGAACAATTTTTCCTTTCATTAACTACCATGACAATTATAAGAGATGACATTTAACCGCATTATATTACGGAATATCATCTTATCATCTTATTCAAAATCATTTTCTCATTTTTATTTTAGGTTATTCCAATTATATTATCCTAATTACAGTACCATTTTGTTATTTCCAATATTATCCTTATTTAAAAAAAAAATTGCCTTGCTCCGCATTAATCATTAATTCCTCCGGTCTTCTCAAGCCGAGTTTCACAAGTCTCAACTCTCAAGTTAATACTTTTGTCAAAAAACTCAGTTTACTTTTAATTTTAATTTTAATTTTAATTTATCTCAGTTTACTTTTGTCAAAAAAAAAAAAACTCTCAAGTTAATACGTGGGATGACTTGAAAAGTTTTTTTCCCAAAAAATTTAAGTTAGGTCTTGAATTTCATAGTATATTGTACTTCCTCCATTCAACTTCACTCTACCACTTTCTTTTTTGTACACTATTCACAAGCGATCATATAATCGTAATTTTTTCTCAATATATAAGTAAAAAATATATTCATGCGTGATCTTGTTTGATTCGTCTTTACGAGTACATTATTAATATCTAACTTTTATAATTTTTGCAAACACGTAGCTAACGATATTTACCGTGTAAAACACGTCTCGGCAAATGTGAAAAAAAAATTGGTAGAGTGGAGTTGAATGGAGGAAGTATATCGTCACGGGTAACAAGTGTGTTAAATGGTGCCATATACTCTGTATTATTTTGTTTTTAAAAAATAGGATGAGTATGAGGGATAGAGTGGAGGAAATAAAAGTTTATGAATTAAGTAATAAATTTTAAATAATCTTTTCTCTGGTCAATTGTTGTCCTATTACTTTTTTGAGTGTCTTAGTCAACTGTTATCCATTTTATATTTGGAAGATTTTTTATGAGTAGTTAGACAACCCAATAGGACTATTGTTCACTTGTCATCACTAAGTATAACCGCAAATGTTCCCCTACTCTTTCCTGGGTCTTTGTGTCAAAATAAAAGGACAATAATTCACCGGGCGGAGGGTGTAATATTTTACTGTTGTTAAAATTTATAACTGGATATGGATAAAGATAATCTTAGAGCATCTCCAATGGTTATATACAAGGACCTGCTTGCAATTTTGTATAATTTTCAAGCAGGTTGCTCGCTATTGAAGACAGAAAAATACAACCTGCTTGAAAGCTACACCTGCTCTACCAAGCTACATGCTTGATTTCAATTAGCTTGCTTTTTATTGGTTGATTATGTACAGTGGGTCCATTCAAGTTACAAGAAGTATCTAGCTCACCATTATTGGGGTATGTAGCTTAAAAGCAATGTTGCTATCTAGTAATATATATGTGGCAAGCCAAGCTATAAATAAAAATGGCTCACCATTAAAGATACTCTTAGTATTATTCTTTAATAATTTATACAAAGTATATATTTGGATTCGGAGTATATTATATAATAAGTTTGACACAATTTGAAGATAACTTACGATAATCACTTGCGTTAAATCAAGTCCAATTTGGATTTTATGAGGCATTTCCGTACGTATTTCATAAATAAGGAAATACTCACAAGATAGAGCATGCCATTCTAAATTACTCCTTCCTTCCGTTCGGGTCAATTGTGTTATTTCATTTTGACACAAATACCAAGGAAAGAGTAATGACCATTTGTGGTCATAGTTAATGAATAACAAGTGACAATAGTCGTCTTATTGGGAGTTCAATTACTCATAAAAAACCTTCAAATAACAACAATTGACTGAGATACTAAAAAAAAGAATATGATAACAATTAATCAATACGGAGAGAGTAGTTATTAGTAAGCGTACCTTTAGTTTGTCCATGTGAAAGGCAGGGTTAATAATTTTCCTAACTTTTGCCCAATCTTCACCATCACGCATGACTAGTCCGAATCTTGAACGTGTTCCTAGAGATTGCTTGCGAAAGATGTCATACTTGGTAAATATTTCCCTGATCAGATCCGGCTTCATGATGTTTACCTTTGGTTTTGTCCCGTACCACACAAACGAATTTTCACCTACGTACGTACATGAAAACTACATTATTATGTATTTATGTGACAGACTAATACTACCAAGTACTTCTATAATATAGTACCATACGTAAGGTTATCTCATCTTTTATTTTTTATAAAAGAAATTTATTGGGGTATTGTCAATAATTTGATTGGGGAAATATAATTCAAAATAAACTAAGAGTCGTATTATTGAATGGTTTCCAACTATATTATAATATTACCCGTGTACCGTATTTATATTTCATTTATATTTAATAATAGTTCATTGATTAAACACATAGTAGTTTCTGCGGAGTAATTTTGATAACCTAATCTATATTATCCACAATATTGATATATTATTTTTTTGGAATGGTTATATACTTAATTATATATTACTCCCAACAATATAACGTAATCTTTGTTGACAATATGAACTAGGAAAATTAGTTAGGAATAAGGAAATAGAGAAGTACTGAGTAAAGTATTAGTTCGGTGTAATATAGGTAGAAGGGAGTGAATACCATGTTGATTGACCGTTTGTTGCAAAAATGGTCCGATACGAGATGTAAGGTCATGGGACAAAGAAGACATAGGTTTTGAGATCGCAGATTGTGTCATCTGGTTCATCTCGGCCAAATCGCCGTTGATCGGCCGATACGAATTACCTCCGAAGCCTTGTTTTCTGAGGAAGTGTTCCAGCTTCCTGGGCCTTAGCCATAGGAAGTTCATGAAGTTCCATGCCACAATTGTTAAGGCTATTAGAGAAAGGGCAGTCGAAACTAAGATGAGCATTATGGTATTTTGGTTGAGATACTATGGACTATTCTTTGGATGTGAGGCCTAAGATTTGATCTTATATAAGCTACGGAGTTTTGTTTGTTTTCTTCTTCATTTTTTCGAGTGAGCGCATTATATTATGGGTAAGATTCGAATTCCAATCATCTTATGACGGGAGTAAAATAGGTCTTATAATTTAAGCTGACTCTTATTCTTTACAGACTATTAAACATAATAATCATTAAAGATTGACAAGCTCTTGTAAGAAAAAGAGTTGTTGGATTGCTCAAGTAAAAGCTTTTGAAAATTTAAGAGGTACAATATATGGCTATGGATATATCGTAGAGAATAATATATTAATGCTTTGAAAATAATTTGTACCAAAAGAAAATGTTATGGTGGTAATTTTATCACTTTACTAATATGGTTATGGTAGTAAACTAATAATATTGTCCCAAATTTACTATCACTTTCTCCATCAAAATAACATTGTTCTCATCTTCTTTAACTCAAGGAATATGGTTATAATTTTACCCTGTTTCTTAAATCATTCACAAACTATTTCATTAATATTGTCGTACGTACTATACATTTGTTACTAATATTAGAAGACTAGATTTTATGCCCGTGCGATGCACGGGTTTACGTTAATGTCATTTTCCTAAATTTTCTATAACAATTAACTTCACTATAATAAAATATAAATTTTAAGAAAATAATATTGATATATTGAGTCAACTTCTTTTTTTACCATATTTTACCAACCTTGTGAGGACTCAAGTTATATTTGACCTATATTATGATCCGGAAAATATGAACATGACTTTTCCGTTCAAATCATTTATTAGGTTTACATATGTTTTGATTGATACATTCACAAAAAGGAAAAAAAAATGATCCAAGCTACATAAGAATTAACTTCTATAAGACAATGTTTAAGAGACTCTAAAGATTTTGATTGATACATAAGTTCCAAATATGACTCCTACTTGTCATAGGATCATCCCACCTTATGCTAATTGTCTGATATTGAACAATTCTACTATTTGTAGGTGGTATATTCACCACACCTACATTATTTTTCAATGCGGGATAAATAACATACTAAGAATTACACCTAACATGTGCAAGTAATATGAGATTTTATACCGTAATGATACCATTGTTTTTACCACGAATCTTATTATATTATTTTCATAAATAATACAAACTTTTAAGAGCTCTCTAAACAATATTTTGAGAAACTTAAACGATTTTGGAGTGATATCTAAGTTTCAAGGACGACTCCTATTTGTAATGACATGATCACCCAACTTAATTATAATATTTTTTTGATGTGGGACAATATTTCTATATATTCATGGTACATTCACCACACTTACATTATTTTTCAATGTGGATAAATAACATATTAAGTAGTACACCATTAAAATAATTATTTATGATACTTTCTTAAATTATTATTTATGATATTTTCCTAAATTAAATTTGATGATGTAAATTTCATTAAGATGGAGATAATAATACAAACTTTTAAAAACTTTATAAGACAATACTTTAGAGATTCAAAATATTTGAGATAATATCTACGTTCGAAAAATGACTCATTTTCAAAATAATTTTTGTTTGTGAAATGAAATGTTAGTTTTTATATAAAAGTTATAAACACCACTTGAATATAAATTGTATAATATAGGAAATGTATATTGAAATAATTAAATAAATTTTCACTTTTTTAATGATACTTTCCTAAATTAGTTTTTGATGATGTAAGTTTTATTAATGTGGATATGTTAATACAAACTTGTAAGAGCTCTCTTCTAAAACAATTGTGACACCCTCAATGGCGGAAGAAAAAAAAATAATTTAACTGAAATAAAAGATGGATAATATATAACAAGGGTGTCATAAAAAAAAGGTCATTAAAAACGAAATAAATAATATTATACAAACGAAATTATACCAAGACGGGAGACATATCTCCGTATAAATACGGAAATAAACGAGTGTATAATAAATACAAACTATGAACCGAATATAGGTCCAAGGTAAATACTTCGCTCGCTAGCTCGTCAATGTACCCCAAATATGCATTCACCACCTGTTCGACCGCATTAAATATAACCACGGAAGCCACAGTCAGTGGGGAGTAACTCCGAGTCCTCCCAGCCACGATATGTCGAGTTTAATGAAACATGAATAACATAAAAGCAATGCATATGGAAAATACAAAACTTAAACATATACGATATGCTTTTCATGTTATGAAACAGATAACTAACAAATAACCTAGCATGTGAAAGCTATCATGTGAAACCAATAATAAACTATAACTCGAGGTAGGGAAGCTGGTATGCTAGCTCAGAGGTTCCTCTCAGAAACATGGCCATGATACACTCAAACCCTAATCAACACGTAATCATGTGAATCAGTTAACAATCGTTAATCAAAACTCTATCAATCCTAGCCGGCTTGCATCTCACCTTCTAGAACTCATAGAATCATACAAACATGAAAGACAAATACTTCTACAAACAGGCATAAGTTCTTAGTGACCGTCCATAGGCGATTGTAACTCGAGGTATACCACAAGGTAGGAAAAATTCTAGTCCTAGACTCGATCAGACCTAGCGACAACAGCTATTCCATTCCCCGTCCCATGACATAACGTCTATGAGAAACTCTACTAGGCGACCCCTAAGCAGAGATGGCTAGTACTTAAGCTGGCTCCCTTCCCAAAGCGGAACTCTTAGGACGCCATGCCCCGGCTTGGAGATAAGCCCCCCAGGCCGTGACACAAAAGCTATCAAGCAGTGAACTACATATGCTCGTTAAAGATAGTACGGGCCTATCAATGTCATGGTCCAAGATACTCATTTAGAATTAGAATGGTCAAGACGCCATATACTCATAATTCTCTATGGGGACTTAGTCAACACGACACCAACCATATAATAAAACAGTCACGGGAAAAACATCCTATCATGTGACTAATTTCATATAAATAATAACCAAATATCATATCGCCTCATATCTACCAAGGCTAATTCAATAATCAAATAAAACCTTACTTGAAGACAAATCCCCGACCCGAGTCCCGCGACGGGTCATCAGTCAAATCGGGGCTGACTAGATCTTAGTTTGACCAAACCCGTTGGATCAAACCGGCTAGAAAAAGAGTCTTTACCATAGACATAAAATCACATATTCAATACATGTTATTATATTAAAACTTCTAACATGTGAATAATTAAATCTTACCTAAACCCCCGTTTGACTTAAAGGCTATCAAATTAAACCACGATCTCGTCTTATAATTTCTAACATGTGAGAAATAATAATTTTATGAAAACCTTTTTAATTAAATATTGTACTTATTAATCTTTCTCGCTTGCTAATTATTACAAAACACGATAAAATTGACGATAACTCAAAAACCGTCACGAGTCCCAAAGTGGGACCCATGGGTTGAGTTGGGCCGGACCCACATGGGCCTGATTTGGGCCTTACGGCCTGATTGGGATCAATCAAAAAACAAAATGGGCTGTTTGCCTTAAATTTCTAAAAACAGCTTTCCAATAATTCCCGCATGCTTTAACCATATTTAAAAACCCCGTCAAAACAACAATTAAACAATCAACCATCGACACAACCTAAAGACCAAAACCCGGACCCACCAAGGACCAGCCCAGACCGGGTCTGAACCGGCCTGAACCGGTCTGACCAGCCTGAACCGGCCGGTTCACCAACCACCATACCCGGCCACTTCCACGGCCACCACAACCACCACCCCAAATTACTCCTAACATCATTTTAATTAACAACATCCATTTTTAACATCCAATTCAACCATCATGCATATTAACTCATGATTATAAATAGATCATCCAAATTCATCAAGAACACTAAACAACATGAAAATTCCATACAACATAATAAAAAGGATTACTTATCATGTTACTAATCAAAAACCGTAAATCATAAACAACAACTAAAGATATGTAACATTATTCGTCAAGTAACTCGGAATCGTTACCTTAGCTAGCTAAAATCAAGTAGCACCAAAATAATAAGAACTAAGAACTAAGAAACCCGTCTTCTAGTCTTCTCCTAAGATACACGAGTCACCAAACTCGTCTTCAAAATCTTCCCCTATAAGAAATGACAAGAAAAACATTATTAGAACTTAAAATATGATTTTCCATAATTAAAGTGTTGAAAACGATTTTGTCGGAATTGGAAATAAAACATACTTGAAGATGGGGAGCGAAGAGGAGGTCCTAGAAATATAAGTTAGGACGGATTTAATTAAGAAATGAAGATTTTATGAAGGTTTTGCTCAAGAACGATGAAGAACAATTGAAGAACACGAAGAACAAATGAAGAACGATAAAAGAAAGTGATATTTTGATCTTTATTTGATTTGTTGAAAAATGAAAAGTTGTTTGTGAGTAGGAATGAGTGGATGAGTGCCGTGTAAATATAGGCCAAAATAGTGAGTTGGGTTTTGAAATTGTTGTTATGGAATTGACCCGGTATAATAATTATATTACCGTAATTAATTAGATATTAAGTTAATTGAATTAAAGATCAAGATATTATGTTATTGTAATGAAAAGAAAGAAAATATCAAGGTCAAAGAGAGAAGAAAAACCGTGAGGATAGGAGAGAAAGCGGGTCTGATTTTGAGCGATTTGCGTAATTTTCGTTCACTGATCGATAAAGTTAATAAATATCTAGATATTTTGATTAGTTTAATAAAAATAATTAAAATATCTATTTGTGAGTGGAAAGCGATGACACGCGCGTGTGACTCATGCCAAGATCGAGTTTCGATTTTGTTTCGCGCTTTACGATGAGTCGGGAATAGTTAAATGACGTTCGGTTAAAACCGTAAACGTTATTCTTTAAATTCCGAATAAATTCAAAATAATTATATTAAATTATGATAAATCTTAATAAATCTAAATAAAAATAAATCAAAAATATTATTTTTTTAAATAAAATTTCGGTCTTCATACTTATGAGACGCGTCGGGAAAAGTCAACGGAAGTCAAAGTTGACTGAAAAGTCGAGAAAAGTCGAAGATGACTGAAAAGTCAAGAAAAGTTTAGGACGACTTAAAAGTCAAGAAAAAGTCAATGACGACTTTAAAAAGTCAAGGAAAAGTCAAAGACGACTTAAAAGTCAAGAAAAGTCAAAGATGACTAAAAACGGTCTTTTCATGGAATCCCTCAAAAATTCCAAATACGAACGCGGAATTTCAAAGTAAGACTCGGAACAAAAATTCCTATTTTAAAAACTTAAGTTCTACTGAAAAGTGTTAGTAAATATTTTAACTAGAAAAATCGGCATTTTTCGGGTTGTTACAATCACCCCTCCTTTGTAAAAAGTTTCGTCCTCGAAACTTAGAAGAAGGAACGTAACATATATGTAGGTCTATTTCAAAACTGTTAAAAATATACTTGTAATATAAATATAGGATCTTATCAATGGAACGGAAGGTTCTCGTCGGCCGTTAAGAACATCGACGTCCCAAGGCAAAGACTTAAAAATATACATTTTCGCATCAATAAATGAGAAAACTAGTTATCGAACGTCTCCAATAACAAGTCTCAACACTCCTTGACGGTAAAATACTTGAAATCATAAAATATTTCTAAAAGCTTTTAATTCAAAAACTTCACAGTAAGGATAATAACTCTATTATCTATTCCTAAAATTTCTAACTAAAGCTTATAGTAATATATCTAAAAGAAATGATACTCGATAGAAGGAACTGAATATTCGAAAGAATAAATCGAATAAAAATAGGAAAGGAAGAAAGAAGAATGAACCACAATACTATCTTCCCTCTATGAAAATTCTAATGTCGATTGTAACTCGACAATACTAACTGTACAAGTAAACTAATCCTCAAAAGAGTGTGATATACTCTCAACATTTTCCATCCTCCGATTCCTACCTAAATATTTCATAAGCACGACACATAGAGTAAGAACTCCCAATTATTCAAATTCAATTAAAATCTTCTAAGGTCCATCGGTACGGTAACTTCATAACTAACAACCCATGAAAGATTCATTACGAACTCTAATCTTCTTAGCTCCATCAAAACTCTTATTGGAAACCACCCCAAAATATTTATAATTAGGGAAGCAAGATCGCTAACAACCCCAAAGTAAAGGACTTACTATGAAATCCTCTAATCCAATTTATTCCAAAAATTCATTACCCTAAATTATTAACAATGAACTTTCTCACCTTCAAAAGTTAAAACACAAATCCTCAAAAGAGATTAGTCACTCAAATCTCATTTTACTTAACTTTTGCCAATCATAGGGCAATGCGACCGTAAATCAATTTATTTATCTCTTCCAAACTCTCAATACATTAGTTTTCGCTTATGACGATATTCCTGAAGTTGTGTCATCCAAATCTTAATTCCTCAAAGTATTTATTCTCGTTAGGATCCAACATTTAACGACAACAAATTCCCAAGTAACATTAAAAGAATCACCCAACTTCCTAACCACAACTACAACTATCCTTAAGCTTATTTCGATCCTCAAAAAGATATTGCAACTTCTAGCTTTCATAATCTAGACCCCTAGGAGAGTTTCATCATAAGTGTATCCTCAAATCCTTATAATCCTCTAAACATGGATCTAGCTTAATATGATGGTTTAGGTATCATATCCGAAACTCTTATTTACCCCAAAAATAGACATATAATACGCATGGTCTTCAAACCAATACTAAACTTCTAAGTCCAAAAGACTAAATTACTAATGAGTTAAGAAGTCATAGCCAATTTCTTCGACCTTATACCATCGAATATCATGAACTATTACTCACAAGTCATGACAAGCATCAAGCTTTACAATTATTAAACATACTTCACCACACCTTCCTCAAGGACACCAACTCTCACCACCATATGGTGAAATTAGATCTATAACATTTTCCTCAAATCACAAGTTCATTCTAACTAACACTCATATTCCACAAAATTCAAAGTTCTTCCGACTAAGTATAATATACCTCAAACAAATGGGTATGACATCCATAAAATGTTATCAGAGGGAGGTAAGATACCAATGGTATAATGGAGGAACTATTAAGAGTAATTTCCAAGAGGTAAATAGGTTGGAGGAGAAAGAAGCACCTAGATAGAATGAAGAGGGCATAATATTATAAGGACGAGAGAATTCACAGATGAAAAAGGAATTCACTTCCATTAGTCTTATAAATCTTCAAATCTTCGGTAGAGGATACTCCTTCTAGGTAACACATATTCCACCCTAAGGCGTAATATTGCTCCTAGCAATCTGGCTAGACACCCAAGCATAGCCTCCTTGGCAATTGTCTTCTTTATGAGGAGGGACCTGGTTGGCAGTAACAACGATCTCTTCTACACGAGGTCTAACCATCTTCATAAGAAAACA